>NW_023613289.1:0-53773 GCF_013339725.1 Rhipicephalus microplus
AAGCGAGCTTCAGAACCAGCTCAATAAAAAAGTGCAAAGAATAAAAATGAAATCAGAATGGAACGTCGTGACTATGCATTCAAGCATATTTGATGATAGTACGAACACGTGTGGCTCTAGATTAATAGAAGCCGAATTGATACATACCATTGATATGTGGACAAGTGCGCACAGTTTCCCGTAGAGGAATATATCGGTGTAGGTAAGATAGGGTATTTGACAACGATCTTACTAGCGAAATGGAGACAAACTTCATAATAGTTTTCTCGAGTGCACCTATCGTGGTCGCAATGTCGAATGCTTTGTTAGGTCGGACACCTTTTGTGTATTGCGAAAGTTTTTTTGAACGGAAAAACAGGTGGCACAAAATCAAACAAAAAGACAAAATAAGCTCACGAGCTGCGTAGTAGCTTTGTTTTTCCAAACCATGAAGCTGAAGCTATCCAAAAATAAGTGCCATGAACTCCACATGCATAAATAAATGTAACAAGAACAGTTCGTGTGCGTCTTTAATAAATATTGAGGCGTATTACGCTTCTACCACCAAGTCTATCTAGACGAGGGATAACAGTCCCTATAAGCTTATTTCTGGAACTTTGTGAAGTTACAATATTTCTTTCCTAAACTTAAAAGATCGTTGAGCTTTGTTTTATTGAGGAAACGCGGAGAGATCTTTATTGAGATACGTTTTTATTTTTATTGTTCCTTATTTTTGCTTTGCTAGTTTATCATATTTAGCCTATATGTCTGTCTGGCATCTATGCAATGGCCGCATGAAAAGCATGAATAAACTATAAATTTATTAAAAAGTAACTGTACAATATGCGTGGTAATGAAGTCCTTGTCCTGCCTGCCCCCATCAAATAACACTGTTACCGTCATGCTCTCTCCATTTGACTCGAAGTTCGCTGGATCTAGACCTGGCAGCGGGGGCGGCATATTGATGGAGGTGAATCGCTAGATGCCCATGTACTTAGATTTAGGAACACGTTCCAGAACACCATAATATCCAAATTTCCGAAGAGCTCCATTACGGCATCTTTCGTAAACATATTGTGGCTTTAGCTAATAAAACGGCTACAGTTATTACGCAGTCTGAAAATTCAAGCACGAGCTCGACTCACTCGTTGAAGGCTAGAAAGTGCAAACAGACACACACTAAGTTCGGCTGAAAATGAGATGAATGCAAACGATGCATTGCATGCTGCTCTATTTGACTGTAATAGAAGGCGAATATAATCGGTTGAGTGCGCACTGGCTTTCGTCCAAGTTAGCTAATCTCCTAAATGCGTTTTTTTATATAACAAGACGTTGTTTGTCTGAAAAAACCACTCCTGGCTGTCACTTTTAAAGACAGCCGATTTCGTTCGAAAAGAAAAAGCAATGAAGCGTTTATATTACGAGAAACAAAGCGGCACACTAAAGAAGTGTACTTTTGCGAGAGTAATGGACTAAAAATAAAAAAACAAAACGAACCATTCCGACAAGATTGTGTGGCATGATCACCCATAATGTCACTAAATGGACGAATTGTGACAGTGTCTCAGATAACCGGCAGAACTTATTGGAAAACCGGAGCTGTAGAAGCTATAGTGTTGATTTATTGATTTGTGGGGTTTAACGTCCCAAAGCCACCATATGATTATAAGAGACGCCGTAGTGGAGGGCTCCGGAAATTTCGACCACCTGGGGTTCTTTAAGATACACCCAAATCTGAGCACACGGGCCTACGACATATCCACCTCCATCGGAAATGCAGCCGCCGCAGCCGGGATTTGAACCCGCGACCTGTGTATCAGCAGCCGAGTACCTTAGCCACCAGACCACTGCGGTGGGGCCAAGCTATAGTGTGTCCTGAATATCCTTCCACTTGCTATTGCGAAGTGGAAATGAATAACTAAATAAAGAAACTTGATTTTGGTATATATGTAGATATACTGTATTCTATAACACAGGAAGTGTGGTAAATTGGCATGTATAAATGAGTTATGGCTGCTAGAATGCCTACTTACATCAAGGAAAAAAGAAATAACTACAAATAAAGTTTGAAAACATTGACAAAAGAATTCGTAAGTTTTGCCACATATCATTTAAAGTTATCTGTCTGTGTTACACCACTAGCACAAACAGGTAAAAACAGCGACATGAAATGAAGTATCGATGCCATTATTTAGTTATTTTGTTGCAAATCACTTGCATGATCCTTTCTTGTTATGCTGGTAATATAAATTTTTGTTGAAAGAACATATTTACCCAATACAGGAAGGGTATATCGAAGGCTTTCGTTCACCGATTTCTTTCTTGACAATTGTACGCACCAGACTTTAATTGTTACGCATGGCCTGTAGAGGTGTTCTGGTTTTGACTCCACTAGGGCAAGTACAATTTTTATTATTACTAGAGAGCACTGTATCTCGCAGGGATAATGTACGAGTAAAGATTCACAATGAAGATAAAGTTGAACCTGATGAACAGTTCTTCGTATGGTGCATCGCGTGGTACGCCGGCTGTTCGTATCAAGTCACGATATAAAAAGAAGGCACACGCATGGAGCGAGGAAAAAGAACTGCTGTGTTTTTTTTCTAACCTTGAGCAAGACAAGTTTCCTTGTCGCAACGTCGGCTCGACGACACAACCTCTGTTTACGAATTTTCAATCGCCAGCGCCAGTGGTCCAGGCACGAATCAAACCCTAGTATTCCGTGTGGAATGAAATATTCAACCATGGGGCCACGCCAGGCTTCAGATATACTTTTCAAATGAACCCTAATGTTTGTGTAACCTCATTAGTAGTTGCAGTACTAGCTATCCAATTTCATAAGCATTACATAGGAATTCCTAAGATACAGCCATCATGTCGGGTTGATGTAAATTGCAGTTAGGCGCCATCCGCTGAAGTTGATTTGTGTAGCAATATTGAGGGCTACTATCCTCGCGCGCACAAGCGCTTTATGTCAGCTTACCGCTTCTGGTGTAGCAAATATTCATGTTGCTGTTAGTATCGTTACGAAACTGTAAACAACTTCTAATATAAAACATACTCGGCTGCTTAACCCATGTGTTTGCACAGTTTTGTACATATACTTACCACCATTTCATATTGTCTCGCCCAATAAAATAAAAAATAAAACAGTTTCACCGTATACTTCGCATTACATCGATTCCCAAGGTACGTAGCATCTGCCGAATGTTTCTGCTTTAGGACATCGCACACCTAAAGCATCAGACAGCATGAAACCTGTTAATGCAAGTAGCTTGTCTCAAATCCAGACGTCAAGCTCACATGCTCTAACACCCGTACGCTCAATAAGCGCTATAATGCCAGAAAAAAATATTACAGTAATGCTATTCTCTACTCTACACAGGAAGGTTTGACCGCAGCCTCCTTTTCTATGCTTACATAAAATGATGCGCTGCTCTAGCCAGTCATAAAAAAGTCACGCCTGGCTGATTTACCGGGATGTGCCAGTAAAGCCAGCATAAATGTGCAAAAAGTATCGTTATAAGCAGATAACTGCGTAGTTCCTAGCCCATATTTATATTGATTTCTTTGTTTCCGAACCATTCCTCGTGGTTCGGATACTGAAGAAATAGAAACGCATAACTAAAAATGTGATCAAATGAAGCTGTGTTCTTTATTACACAAGGCAATTCAGAATTCTTGTCCCGTATGCCATTACTTAGCGTCTTGGCTGCGAAAAGCAAGGTCTGCATTTCTTGAGCTAGCATATGTGGGTGTGCTGCAATCTTTCATCTGGCCCCCGTTTCCGAATGACAGGGTAAGCTTGATAACCAGTGAAAATACTCACACCAACGCAAACAAAAATCTTGCTCACCAAAACATTTCATCAAACAATTTGTTTGTTGTAGCCAAGCATAGATTACCATGACAAAAGGTTGCAACTCTGAAACGTGAGGCTCACATTCGACAAAAAAAAAATCGCAACCATTTGTCAAGGCATGCCAGGCGCTTGCAAGAGGGGCCGAAGTAAAGATGATATCTTACTGTGATATGAAAATTTCATTCCTTGGAGCGTTGTAATTGAACTAGCTGGTGCAACGCCTCAATAAAAATTGGCACCCGTCGCAAATATACTGATTATCAATGCACATGGCAATGCATATGCGAGGATCGGACGAGCGTCTTGCGCCTTCAAACACGTGCCAGCATCTCTGACATAGCTAAGTCCTGAATGTTCCACACCGCGTGTGGCAAGATAATTGTTCTGGTGTATGTGATGAGCAAGGCAACATGAAAAAAAAACATTCAAAAAGTTGTATACAATGCACTTGGAGATTCTCCAAAGTGACATTTACAACAAGCCACAGTCCGTGCGAGCATCGCTGTTCGAGACCAGTCCATGGCTTATGTAAAAAAAAACCAATAGAATGAAGAATACCGAAACAGATTTTAATATTTAAATTAACGTTTTTGATCGCATGAGTATCTGGCAACGCATTCGTGCAACGTTAGTTTGTCGTTTTCGACAAAAGCTTTTTACTAAGACTGCTGTCATTATTAAACCTAACATCGTTACGTTTCTGAAACTAGAGTGCCGCGCAAACGTACAAAATTATTAGGAGCATGATGCCACTGGAAACTCTCTCATTTTATTATTAGTATTAAAATAAAACAGTAGCATAATTATGGTGATAGTCTAGCTTTTGTAAACGGAATTCCATATCAGAATGTTATGGCTTGCCTATTTCCCAGAAGCTCACGTGGATCAGGCCATGCGCTTTTTGTAAGGCATAACGTCAGGAAACGTGCTTCCACCATCCTTTCACTTTTCAAGAACCGGCAACACACTCTCCCAGTTTTTTTTTAACTACGAGATGGAATCATACTGAATTAATAATTTTAGCACACGATAGCTGCAAAACTCACTGGTATTCTCGAGATTAGGTATGCGGTAAAACATGGCAGTGACAGCATTGAAGTCAGTGGGAAAATGCACAAGAGCTCGAACTTTTCGAAATGGCTGGAGGAGTGGATGTTCTCGATGTAAGAAACTGTTGTTGAGCAAGAGGAAGCCTTATGGGTGAGCGTTGATCACGAAGCATTTTGTGGTCGTTAACCAAAGTGGACTCGTCATGTCCTTAGGTAAAAAGGAGGCAAGATGAAATTAGATAAATAGGAAGCAAGATACAAGCGAATGGTGACAGAGGCCGCTACTGCAACGACAAAACTGGTACTGCTGTTGCTTCCTTCACTGAGCTTTAATCTCAATTTTTGTAGCTGACGAACGTAGACGTAGAGGACGTTTACGGTGCTTTGTGGAGCATTATACACAATAAAAAAATTAACTGCAACGACATGCACTGTACACACGTAAACAAGTGCTGATTTCTTTTTTTCAATCGTTGTCGTTTGCAGACGCCTGTACGTGGAAAGGTTCTGAAGCCCGCCCCTCTCACCTACACCTTCTTTCCTACGACGGTTTTAAAAGGTGAGTACTTGCAAGCGTTACATACTGAAGTTCAGAAAACGTCTTCAAATACAATGCAGCTCTTGAGATTACGAAAATGAATGAGCCATAGAGTGTTTGCATGAAACTGTATGCCTATATACGAGTGCAAGTGAAAAATTATCTACACTGTTCACTCTACAGCTTTTTAACCATGTGCCGAGGTTATACTACGCGCATCATTTTACTACGTAATCTCAATTCTTATCAATGCACTTCGCCCAACGACCAACGAGCGTACAATTTTTTTTCCAAATAAAAGGATTTTGGTTGGTCGCGAAGGCACTTTTGCAACACATTTCGCACGTCTAAATCTCAGGCAACAGCGGTCACCCAAAAAACATCTTTGGGTGACCCAGGTTAACAAAAGCATGAAACTAGGTGTCGCGATAAGATGTCGCCCGGCTCGTTTCATCTGAGCCAGCGGGATTGACACACGAGGTGGGGCACTGGGTGTGTGAGGCACAAAAACACGACCTTTAATTTCACACATAACAACACAAATAAGTACGCACAAAAGACGGACAATATCTACTACCTAGGTGTCACAAAACACGGTAATTAAGTCCTACCGCAACCACGTACTACGCGCTTGCCTTTAGTCACACTCAGCAGGTAACGCCTCTCGGACGAACAGGATATGTCGGCCACTTACGACGAATATCATTCACGCTGACACCCGAGCGTAGCTAACCGCGTGCAGACGTCTGCGCTTGTTGATCCTGCTGATGTGGAAAGGCACGCTGCAGACGCTCCGACGTGCGAGGACGTCCTTCTCATGCAGTGGTTGAACTGGTGCCGGCAGGTATTTCAGGCACGTCCCACGTCCTTCTGGCCCGCACGCCATTGACGTGGCGCACGGATATCTGCCAGCCCGGGCTTGTTCAAGGTAGGCAGCATGACGCTGACCGGTCCCGGACGCTCGCTACACCACCCACCAGCTGGATGACCAGAGCCACGAAGACGGTACCTCGCCGAGGTGGTAACTTCGGCGGCTCTCGTAGGGTACCAGTCCTGGGGCAGCACCCAAGTTGCCTCAAACCCCCGTTGTCTTCTCCGTCGTCGCTGCAACGCTCTCCTTCGCGCGCGCTCTCGTCTTGTCTTGTCTTGTCTTGTCTCCTAGGAGATTTTGGCTCATACCCACATGGGGGATTGGCCACACTGTACCTCTTGATAGATCATTTTTTATAACGCTTGCTAAAAAAAATAAAGAGAAATTAGATAGAAACAATAATAATGTTCCTTGAAAAAACGTGAAAAAAATTGCAGAAGAATACGATAAACCAGAATATATAAAACAAATTAACAAGAATGAGGAAGGGGAAGAAAGAATTGGATATATCTGGCAGTACCACTAGCAGCGTATCCTTCCGGTTGCCTGAATGAATTTATGTAGCGCTGACAGAATAGCACTGTGGCCCACACCCAACTGACTGGCTCCAAACGATAATAGGGTGGATGTATTGACTGGCAATCCGAGCATACCAATCGGTCTTTCAAGAATTATTCGGCGCAGTGAGGCGAAGCGGCGGCATGTGAGAAGAAAGTGATCTATTGTTTCCGGTTCATTGCAAACTACACATAGGTTAGTTAATGAAAATCCTGATTTGTTGAGATAAAAATTTAACAAAGCTCTCCAATCTGGTCTGCCCACGTGCACTTCTTCCTCCTTTTTCTTCTTCTCTATCCATTTTTCGAGTTCATTGTCATCCTCGACACTAAGTCTGGGCTCTTAGGAGGGTGTTCATTAACAGGAATTTTACCTTCTTGACTGTTTCAATACTGTGATAAGCCATGTGTGGTAGTGCATTTTCATTGAACAAAACAACTTCCTTCGACAAAAAGAACCTCGCGGTCTGCTGTGAATTTCTTGTAGTGTTTGTCACAAATTCCGAACTCTCGCTATCTGAAAACCATCTTTTACGTGATAGTGCAGTTCTCTAGTTCTGCGAGGGTGTTCTGCGATGAATATCTAGACTTTTGGCACCCTTCAACTGCATAAAAAGAAGCACTTCTCATTTTTCAACATTCGTGGGACTTCTGGTGGAGCAGCCAGGATATATCAGTAACAGAACGAATAAAATGGAGTTATTAGAGTCAAACTTCCGTAGCATCACCACTACAGTGTAACAACAAAATATGCTAGGGTCTAAGACAAAATGTCCAAAAATGTATGATAAAAGTGTAGCTAATTTCAAAATAGCCGTCATAAGTTGCAGCACCACAGAATTATCTGGCCGGCGAACCTTTAAAGTATCACGTGTATTGAAGTGCTGCAAATAACTTATAGTGGATGTTTCCGATAAACCACCCCAGAATAGCGAGCAGGAATGTGAAACCGAGCATAATGTCGTTTTTCAGATGTCACCCTTTTATGCAATGCTCAACCATCCCGTAAGGCAAGATCAACAAGCCTCTCCAGTCGAATTATCGCTTGATACACCGCAATAGTTGGCACCGTGGTCTTTCAAGCACACACAGCATAACATCGTTACACTTGTAATTCGTACTTCCAACAACACGAAAGAAACAAGTGTAAACTTGAGGGCTTGTTGACTTTGTTTGATATAAGAATAAAAAAAACTAACAGGAAATGCATGGGAGATGTTAAGAAGTAATTGTATCGCAAATGCGATAACACACACATTTAGATGACAATTACTTATTATCTTACCCCACACATTCATAACATTGTTGTTGTGTCACTTCCCATCAATACCTTTCCACTTTTCGGTATGTCAGTTCTCATTATCACCATTTCTACTTCTTGGTATTAGGAACTAATCTAGCACCTATTGCGCTCAAAACAACCTCCAGATGCAAGACATATCTTGTTACTAGCGCAGTTAAAAGAACATATCGGTAACGCTCCACGATTGATTTGGTGCATGCATCTATGAAGCAAGGAACTTAAGAAGAAGGCAGTCATGAAGACGAATCAGTATTGCAAATAATATCTGGAGAATTCTAACTCAAACCACGATATGATGATGAGGAACGCCGTGGTGGAGGACGCCAGAAATCTTGATCACCTGGTGCTGTAACGTTCACTGACAGCATAGTAGATAGGCTTCTAATAATTCACATTCATCGAAATTCCCCTGCCGTGGCCGGGATGCAATCTGTGTACTTCGAATGAGTAGCCAAGCACTGTAAGCACCACCACCGCATTGGACCCAAAGTGGGATGAAATCGCGTAGTACAGTGTGAGGGGGAGATAGTTTGGAAATGCCTTCTTCCTGAAGTGGAGATAAGTTATGTTTAAGAGGATGTGGATGGTGATGATGTGTGCTGATCATGCCTAAATGTTTTTAATGATTCGTTTCGGTAATTATTCGAGCCATCCTGTGGGTGACTGAATTTATGCAGGCCTTTTTTTCTTCTGAGTATTGAACCAGTCGGACCCAGTTGGAAGAATTGTTAACCTTATTCCATTTGTTCGATTTGAAATAGGTACTGATATATTTTCACATGAGCGCGACGTACTAATGACCAAGTTACGAATCACGGGAACGTGCGGTGAAAAATGAGTTTCACTCGATTACTAAAAATTAGGCAGAAATGACTGCCGAAGGTTTTGTTAGTAACCTATACTCATCGGACTTCCCTTCCAATCCTCTTTTGTTTTGAAATCGGGAACAGCTCACCAGTCATGCAATTCGCTCAATATCCCGAACTTGTGGTCAGGTCCCTTCTCATTCAAAGCAACGTTAATTAGAATCACCAAGAACTGTGATCTTTCTTCGTGAATAATTGTACGAGTTTTACTCGTTGCTTTAAAAGGAGCCAATTCGCAGTGGTAGTCATTTACGTTGTACTATTGTAGTTTTTGAATACTTTATTCCTCGCCTTATGCATTAATATCGGCGAGGTTTTGCAATTCAGAGCGTGACACGAATAAAATAGTCAATTAGTTCATCAAAGAAACCCTAAACAGCACTTTATTGATTTTACAATTTGCCAGAAGAATGAAAGGCTTTGCCAGCGAAGAGTGTTCAGGGTGGAGTTTAAAAGCTGGTAAATATAACAAATATTACAACGCGTACAAAAAAAGATTGATTACTGCCAATGCTGAAAATATTCTTCTATTTCGAATTGTGAATTTACACTATTAAGAGCCTCTCCATGGTGTGGGGCTTTTCTCACTAACTAGTTTTCGATTACCTTTATCAATAACGATAAGTATTTTCTTGATTTCTAGTTGGCTTTTTTTTAACATGTACCATGATGGCGCTGATCCATACCTGCGTGTTTTGAAAAAATGTGAACGTATTTTTGACCGCTAGCACTAAACGGTACATTGATGGCAGTATAACAACACTGTATCGGTAATTATTATTTGAATAGATTGAATGAAAATTCTCTTAATTAGGCACGCTCTTTAGGACTATCTACAAGAGCATACTAAGCATGAATACTGATGCGTGTGTCAAAAAGATGCACCTTAACAGCGCTGCTGACTTATCTCTCAAGTTTACTTCGAGTAAACGCAGGCTGTTACTACAGAATTTTAATAATTTTCTTTCAAGGCTTGATCTAAGCTACAAAAGAACACCATTTGGCGTTTTCGCAGAACTGATAATGCAATTTTATGTTATAAACAATAGCTATACAATTGCAGATACCACCCGTGTCACGAAAGTCAACCGTGGGTTAAGCTAATGCTCCTTCAATACTTATCAAATAAGTGTCTTGAAAATACATTTTGCAAAAGCAAATGAGCGTCTCTAATAAAAATCTCCTACAATAAACTTAAAGAAAAATTACCTTTACGTTTCAAACTTGATTGCATAGGTAGTGGCTACCCAGAAAAAGAGTTACACATTTCGAAAGCGTTCGGTGACAAATGCTAATTGATAAATCCAGGGTGTATGAAAAGAGGTATTCTAGTTGATATTTCATCATCAATGACTTTCACACATTTACAAAGCTCGTCCGCATGTAAGACATGCCAAACATTCAAACTATGCACCTTAGGGCAAAGAATTATTGTCGTAAAGACGGCCATTACGATGCGATAACATTATGCGAGAACATCTATTCACTACCATTTCCCTCGCGGGCACCTATAGCCTGCGCATATCAGTATATCATTTATCATTCACTTCGACATGTGATGCACAAACAATGAAACGAATACATTGTTGCTTTATATTGTGAGTCTGGGGGGAATCGGAGCTGACGCGCACGCTAAGTGGCTTGTTTTTGCACTGGAGGAACTCCTTCCGAATATGTTGTGCCGAAGGCCTGATGGCAGCTGGGCACCCTGTGTTGATATCCGGTTTTCTCTTTATTTCTCGCTCTTGTTGCCCGAATGTTTGCGGGTTTTTAGAGGCGAAGCTCCTTAAGGCGTGGGTTTGTCCATATATATGTAGTACAAGTAGCCACCGGTGGCACATACTCGCTCTAGAGTGAGTATGTGCCGCAGGGGATGCGAGATGGGAGATGACGGTACTTAGAGTGCTCACTAGATAAACAGACGGACGGACGGATGGACACACAAACTATCAGACGGACGGACGAATGGATAGACGCGTGGACATACGGACGAATGGACGCACAAACAGACAGACAGCTGGATGGATGGACTCACGGATGGCTGCATGGACAGACGGACGGACGCATGCATGGATGTATGGATAGTTGCACGGACGGACGGAAGCAAGAACGAACGGACGGACGGAAGCACGGACGGGCTGGCTGACGCTTCGCCCCACTCATCATCATTCACTCCGTGGATATGCTGTGATTTTTTTATTGTTTTTGTTTCTATTCATTTCTATAATTATCAACAAGCTATAAGAACAAGATGAAGAAGATTTCTCATCAGCGTGAGCGTGGGCCCGAATATGGTAGATGTGGTTTTATGCCGAAAACGTCAAAACTATGACTACGGGGTAATTATTGTACTGTTTTCGTGAGTTCTATGTCGAATCGAAGATTTCATATATGCAATTTCACAGTGCAATCATCATATGTGTCTCTCTGTGCTGAGCAGTTACACGCAATTTCACCCCTAAAGAATCAGACCAAAAGTGACTTTCATTACTAATATATAAAAGCTATATGTTACAAAAAAACAGTCACGTATTTTATAGGTGTCACAACAAAGTACACACACTGGAATTGGGTTGACAATGAAGAGTTCTTGATATTTTCTTTGACAATATGTTCCAAGTGTTTTTCTCACAGTTTGTTTCATAGCACGTCCATCCTACATTTAGTTTCATGTCAAAATATACTGGGACTATGATGCGAGAAAACAGTCGTTACTCACATAAATGTGATTGTCGGAATTCAACTATACAGTATTTGAAAACAAAAATCTTGAAGGGCCAAAGAGCTTCCATTCTTTCATTAAAGTTCGAACTTAGGTGCTAATATGTAACATATATTTCACAACCGTTCGCAATGTCCGCCAAGTAGCGATAGGAATAATCCGGAAACGCACCTCAGCGGCAAGTACGCTTTCAGGAGAACACGTTGAGACAGAAGAAATGTCTAATGCATAAATGAGCTTTAACAAACATACAAGTCGAAAAAGTACATGGTTGACAGCTGGGCTAGCTGGTATGGGTCCGTATTATTTAGACCAGCTTGAAAGACAGGACAAGAAGTGGACACTATGAGCGCTTCGTATTGTGCACTTCTTTTGCGCTGCTTTAAATAATATGAAAGCAGTTCGTCTGGACGAAACAGCGAGAAATTTAATGACAATTATTTTCGTCTCTGGTCAAAAACGTTCTGGGGATAGAACTTCTAAATATCTCGCATACACACATGTCCGTCGGTCTTAATGCGAGACTTTATATTTTACAAAACATTCATTCAATTTTTTTCCAAGTTTTCGTGTTGTTTTATTCCAATTTATTCAACTGCATATGTAGCTTACATGTATAAAAAATTTATACGCACAGCCCACTTCTACCGTTTCTTTCATATTTTCTACTCTCCCATTTGTTCTCGCGGCTTCTCAGCTACCGTGCGTCGCAGTGTAGTGTCGGCAGCCTTAAAATTGCGTGGGCAAATCGATTTCGTGCGAGGGCATGGAGGTCGAGCTCAGCTGCTGATAAACTGGCACCAGAAAAAGCAGTATTGCAAATTGATCAATGTGGTTCGGAAGGCAGCATTCTCGTCTCTCAATTTTAGGCTGTTTTCTTTGAACTATGACAGGGCGACGAGGTTTTTGTGTTTTGTTTTTCTCGTTTTAAAAATATGCAAAGAAAAAATTAATAATATAAGGTACGCTTTCGGGGAAAACGTTGTAAAGACATAAATAAGTAATAATCATATTAGGAAACATTTGGGAGCCCTGGTTGAAAGAAAGTTTATCTAGAGAAAACTGCTATGCCACTGCAAAGTGTCAAAGTTGGCAGACGAGCCTTCTAATAGGGCTGATGACAGTTTAACAACGCGAAGTATCGGAGGACGCTGAAGACAGGAAACAGACAGGGTAGTTTACAACGACACCTTGAAGTCCTTCTTTCATATTTAGGCGAAGCTTTTCCAACTCGCACACTTTGGTGAAAGGCGTTGTTTGCGAAAAACCTGGTGTGTGTGAGTGTACAGAATAGCGGTCCTTGAAGTCGCACGTCATCTTCGTTTTTTCAACAATAACTGGGTCCATCGGTTGTAGGACTGTCGTTGATGAGTCCTTTTAATATTTCAATCAAATGATGCATCGACGAGCCTCACCATTTCGCTTTGCCGCGGTTTCTTGTTACCCACTTCTCATTGCCGTTGTACTTTCTCATGAAAGCTGAATTGTTGCACTGCTGAGCACGTCATGACTGTTCAATTCCTCAGATGAAGGGGGTAGTTAGAAAAAAGCATTGCACAATGCGGTGAAGAAAAAGACAGGAAGAAAGAAAGAAAAGAAAGAAAGGAAGAAAGATAGAAAGAAACAAAGAAAGAAAGAAAGAAAGAAAGAAAGGAAGAAATAAAGAAAGAGAGAAAGAAAGAAAGAAGAAAGAAGGAAAGAAAGAAAGAAAGAAAGAAAGAAAGAAAATTGGCAGCTTCCACGTACAGTGGGAATTCATGATATGCGAAGCACGAATGAGAATGGTTGATATGTCGCTTTAAAATCAGCACAACGTTAGGAAGTGGAGGTAAATGATGCCGCACATGACTTCCGTGTTTACCACGTTTGGATTTCTCGTTTACCTTCTTCATCTATTCACGTCACGTCATACCAAATTTAGCATATGTGGAGCTATCGAAACGGCTGCGAGCACGCTATGAGCGTGGTATGTTGTCATGTTCTTACATGACACGCGTGTAAAGAGTATCATGTTTGCACCAGTAATATACTTGCTTCATTCATTAACGTCATGTAACACCAACTTTGGTATATGTGGAGCTAGCGAAATGGTCACGAGTGCATCATGAAAGGCCTATTATACTCCAATGTAGCGTTGACACGCGTGCACACTGGGTACAGTGACGCTACGTTAGCAAAACGCGAGCACTCTATAGTCTGACGCCAGGCGCAAACGGCTTGACCAGCGTCCGTCGGCGCGGCCCGATGGCAAACGGCCGGCGCGACATGCGACATGCTGCATTTCGTGCCGATGCATTACCCAGACAGCGCTCCGTCTCCTTATTTCCGTTACGGAGGGACGTCGGACGCGTTGAAGCGCACATGCGTCAAAGCAACGCAGCGCGGCACGCGTCTGCGAGTATATGGCAGGACGGGTGCCCGGCGTGGCAACGCCGATGCGACCCGACGAAATGATCGCCGGTGAGCACGCGCACCGCATCACATCAAAATGTATTGCGCCTTGACTGTGGCATGTTGTCACGTTCTCACATGACACGCATCTCATGATTATCATATTTGCACCAGTATCGTACCTTCGTCATCCATTTACGTCCTATAATACCAAATGTCGAATAAACGTAGCTAGAGAAACGGCCGCCAGCGCATCATGAGCGTGGCATGAAGTCATGTCATTACGCATCTCATGATTATCATGCTTGCACCAGTCACCTACTTTCGTCATCTATTCACGTATCGAAATACCAAATTTCGTATATGTAACGCTAGCGAAATGGCCACGAGCGCATCATGAGCGTGGCATGTAGTGATGTTGTTAGATTACGCGCATGTCATTATTTTCATGTTAGGGTTGGTCGCTTGCGTTCACCATGCAATCATGTCATACCATTCCAGTTTCGCAACTTGCCATAGGAACGAAACCACCGCAAGAGCTGCAGGACCATAAAATGTAAATCATGACATTCATGACATCCATGTCGCGATTTTAATGTTATGACTAGTCAAATATGTTCTTCTCACAGTCATGTTATGCCATACAAAGCTTGTTATCGATACCATTATCGAAACGACCAGGAGAGCAAAAAGTCATAGGCAGATAGACAGACAGACAGATAGATAGATAGATAGATAGATAGATAGATAGATAGATAGATAGATAGATAGATAGATAGATAGATAGATAGATAGATAGATAGATAGATAGATAGATAGATAGATAGATAGATAGATAGATAGACGGACGGACGGACGGACGGACGGACGGACGGACGGACGGACGGACGGATGGATGGATGGATACGCTCAAAGCCACCAAAGATCGCTAAGAGATGATTCGCACTTATTATGTTTCAATGAGACAGTTCGTGGCTTATTTCAAGGTGGAGCCCTCTTGTAGAGGCCCACTGGCCGAGGCGGCTTGCCGGGCCTGGTCTAGCGTTACCAGTTGGCTCCTCAGTGCCAGCTCAGAAAGCCGTGCATCCCGAAATCACGCAGTAGTGGAGCACAGCCTAACATTAGCGTTCCTCCACTCGTTGAAGGCAACGCTTCTGCTTCACTCAATAAACAAGAATAGTAAAGACGAAAAAAAAAATAAGCATTCTGAAACCATACCCATTTACACAACAATCATGCTATACCCCCTCCCCCACAATACGACACCCTTTCTCGTGTTCCCCGCTTGGGAAAATATGGGTGTATTTTTTAGTCCTATCAAAAAGGCGTATTTTCTGTCACAAAAGAGCTTTTTTATAAACAAAGTGAAATTGGTCATTTGTTTTTTTTTGACGATGTGCTGTAGACCTTCCGCGCCTAAATTATTTTTATTTTGTAGCGCATCAAACAGGTCACCAGTTTATGTTTATTGGCCCCATTTCAGCTTCCCTTGTTCTAGCAGAAAATACCAAACTAGGCAACTTTACTCAATTTCGCTCTTGCGCAAAGCCTTCGAAGAACTGAGATACGTATATGAGCCATTATTTTTAGGCTGGCATCAGTTTGTTACACTGCGGAAGATATCATTTTATGAAGTGCATCCCATAATGGTCTCCTGAAAACAAAAATGTTGTTTGACACCTCCTAGCTCATTCGGCGGAAAACTACAGACTGTTATAAATAGGTGGGCAATTTTTCGGCAACAGATATTAGCGAGCTGGATGAGTGTGGAACTTCGAGAAACATCTGCAAATTTTTTCAGCCATATCAGTTATGATCGAGAAAAGGGCAGGTTGATTTGGCATGGATTTCCCCTTGAACTAACGCTTGCTCTCGATAAGAGTTTTCATGCAGATTGGCTGTGACGTCAGTAACCGGCTGTGGCTTCACGTTTCAGCTTCGCAGCTGAACAATCTGTACGAAATACTTGGGTGACAATTTTTTTCTGGGCATTACGTTCATTAGGTAAATGATCTGTTATGGAAATACTGTTTTTTCCGCAGTCACGGTCTTCAGCCTGACTACGCCCCCTACAGGGCGAATGCCTCTCCCGTATTCCGCCAATTAACCTGGTTCTTTCTTTTTGCTGCATCGTTATTTATGAAAACTCCTTAATCTCATCTGCTCACCTAACTTTCGTCTCCCCCTCACCCGCTTGTCTTCTCTTGAATCCAGTGTGACCCTTAATAACCAGCGGATATCCTGCCCACGCGCTACGTTCCCGGCCCATGTTCGTTCCTTGTTCTTGATTTCATTTACGATATTCTTAACTTCCGCTTCTTTCCTTACCCATTCTGCTCTCTTCCTGTCTTTACTGTTACACTTAGGATTTTTCTTTCAATTGCTTGCTGCGTCTTTTTCAATTGAAGCTATAGCACTCTGAATCACATAAACACTTTTTAAGCACACTGATGCGTGAATCTGTGCCCAGGAGAACCACAGCTATAAACGCATTTTCTTTGATCTCCTACTGATAGATTTCCCATCTCGTCGAGCAGAGTGCATCGTACTCTAAATCATGTCTATTACCTACACACTGTGCACTCTGTTTCCTTACATTTTTTATGTATGTCAAAGGCTCCTGAATTTTTAATTGGAGCCGTTCAAGCTGAACTCAAATAGTTCTTATGTTCACAGCATGGTAGTTGACGAAAAGGATAAAGGGTAAAGCATATCATCATCATCTATAGTCTAATACATACAGCATAGTGGTGGGCATAGGTCGGCAAATTTAATCGTGAGTCGATCCACTCAGAATCCTTCAGATGCACATCAAATCATGAATTTGAGCCTGAGAGAGTCCATATGAGTAATGTTTTGGTTAGTCTAAGTCCCAGTGAACCTTCAGCGCAAAATCTATTTCATGAGTGAGTCTGAAAGTCGTCCGCAAGTTTTACCGACCTGTAGGGGTGGGAAAAGAAAATGACGAGGAAGATAAAGTACAGAAGCATAGCCATTTGTAGTCTACGAAGTAGTGGGTGAGGAGGATAGAAACGAGGAGGAGGTGAGAGTGAAGCGTCACGTAACAATGTACAAGATAATATAGTAAGGTAGTGGGAAAAGGAAGTTGAGAAGTAGAGTAATGATAAGGAGGAGCAGACAGGGAGGGGTAAGCGTACGCTGCTTACGTACACCATCACAAGTTGGTGTAAATAGAAGTGATGGTAAGGAAGAGGGAGACAAGGAGAGGGTTCAAGAAAAGACATAAAAAGAGACAGAAAGAAATTGAGATACGAAAAGTAAGAAAGACAGGAAGAGAGAAAGAGAGGAAGGAAAGGAAGAGTAAGAACAGAAAGGAGCCGCGAGTGAGAAATAGGCAGAGGAATAAAATGGAAAGGACCAGCGAGAAAGGGGCGAAGAAAATGCAGATAGATGACTCAAAATGAAAAGAAACAGGAAAATTAAAAACAAGATATCAGGTCTCTTAGCTCTGGTTCCCTTCAGGCTCGACACCTTTATTTATTGTGCCAAATCATAACCAGGACTACCCACGTGGGAGACAAAAATGACTGGTTACAGCTCTGAAGCAGATATCAGGTCTCTTAGCTCTGGTTCCCTTCAGGCTCGACACCCTTATTTATCGTGCGAAATCATAACCAGGACTACCCATGTGGGAGACAAAAATGACTGGTTACAGCTCTGAACCAGGTCGATTGGTATACCTTAATTACGGAGTCCTGAGAGATGAGCCAACAAAAGATAAATTTCCATCCTAATTTTTAGCTTGGTATTTTATTACCCTTCCGCAGGAGTGCCACTTGTTCCTCATCCGTGTCCTCAGCTAGATGCCTCCTCTTAATTTCATTCCGATGATGAAACCTTCTTGCTTTCAGTCTCTCTGAGTAACTTTCAATATCTGCCGACGAATGTCACCAACGTCCGCTTCTATATATATACGATACAACGCCCACTGCTTCTCTCTTGTTGCATTTCTGTTTCACCGGCTCCTTTTCGGACGTCTGGCCAGATAGCGCAGCGAGTGGCAAAGCCATCCGCGCAGGTTGCTAAGCAACGTCTTAGTTGCGGTACAGTCACCAGCAACAGCGAAACATAGAGAATACGGCCAGTGTAGTTCCCGCTACAAAAATTGCGTTACTTCAAAACCACAGGTCGTGTGTACCGCATACATCGAAAACAGCTCCTAAACAAAGCCGATCACCAAGACAAAAAGGGCGAAAACGAGGACGTCAGGAATTACAAACACATCCGAAAGAGGTGTCGAAAAAAATAACGTGAGGTCTTGAAAAGGGGGAGAAGTTATCCGCGCAGTATAAAAAAATGTGAACTGTGACAAGGGCACCAAGAAGAATACGCAAATATAAATATCTCTTTACTTACATTACCCCCCGCACCTGGTGACATTGTCGTGGTCAGCAAAGACAGTGCACTTTCTAAAGTGCGTTAGCAGCTACAGGGAATCGACGTGTCCTCCATGTCCCGTACACGGTTCAATACCACGGCAGTCACGCTACTGAGAACGTCAAGCTAACGGAACTCGGTGCCCACTTTCTTTCGCCGTTAGTGGGATGAGACCATTGAGCTTTCCTTCTTCCTTCCAGGCATTCAATTCGCATGGTTGAAAGTCGCACTACTCTTCGACATTTGCTCGGCAACGTAATAGAAACAGAACAAGAAACTCACAACGAACACTGAGCTATTGGTTCTAGAAAACAGATGTATGAATGAAAAGAGTTTATTTAGGTCCAATAGGTTGCGCTTGTGCCGTGTCTTGAAGCTGGTGGCTCCCATTCTATGGAGAGAAAGCCCACAGATGGCTTAAAAGAATGATTATATAGTGAATGGTAAAAATTGAAAAATATAAAAACACAAAGGAAGCAAGCGAAATTCAAAACAAATGATCAGCTGTTTCAGAAATGGCCCTAAAAACAAATAAGGGCCTGAAGACGTGCGTCATCATGGATAAATTTTACGTTGCAGGAATATAAAGGAAATAATAGTTCCCAATAGGTGTTGTTTGGACGACGCACCTATAGAGTAGAAGGGCTACTGACTTTACTTATTATGTAGGGACATTGATACTGAGTCTACGGAATGCGCTGAAAGTCTTGAACGCACTCGTTTTTTTTATTGCGATAGCAATTATATGAACACTTTCCGCTGGCTTTTGCCGCCGGTGTCGGCGTTGCCGTCACTCACCGTATATGTTTACGTAACTATATATAAGAAAATAGAAAAAAAAAGTCCTGAAGAAGCTTCCGGCATGCGGAATCGAACGTGGAACATCCGAGTTGACAATGTGAGGCGTTAACCAGTGAGCCCCAGAGGAGAAAGTTCCCCAACGTTCTAACGGCAAGCTATTAATATCTATCGCTTACCGCTTGTGATGGGAATCTCGGGGGGAACTATCGTGTTTTCAGCGTTACGAGCAAGGTGGCGCGATGAGCGCGTGGTGGGGCGCGTTCTCATCTTCCAAGCGTACTTTGCCCCTCAGAGTGGAGAAGCCCAATGCTTGCTCCCACACCCTTGTCTCGCGGTGGGGACGATCGAACGTATCGGCTGGCGTTAGACTTTGAATAGAACGTTTGTGTTGTAGTTAGCGGATGCACAAAGGCCACTGCAATCGTTCTACAGTCTCCATTTGCGAAAAGGGCTCGCTTTTCAGGCACAGCCAAGCAAAAACTAAGACGCTCATTCACGTCCATCTGTACCTGTGAGTACGTTTCATGCGTCAATTGTGCGTGAGAAACGCGGTACACATTTCGATCTGATTGCCATTCGGTGCGTAACCTTCCAATTTCTTGCTATTGCGTTTATGTCTTCGCCTTTTGCGGCAAAGCTGCGACTTTTTTTTTGATGTCGTTTGAACAATGTTCTAAAAAAAATCATAGGGGAAAAACTGACCGCACAATAATAGCCTTATTTCGCAATAGTTTATTTACACATCAGGTACATGCATTGCCACAAGTTATTTTTAATCTGTTGCATACTACTGAATAAATTAGTGCGGCGCTTGGTCACCCCCACAGCATTAGCAAACTTAAAAACCAGCGCATGAAGTGAGTGGTGAATAAGATTGAGCTCTGACAATCACACCGTTCAGTCACGCATATTTAACGCCACGTGTGTTAAAGAGAAGAAAATGAGGAAAACGGCAAAAAACAAAATACTCAACGCAATTATCCATCCATTGAATCCTTTAAAGCAACATGAGAACACTGATAAAGTTTGATCAAGAGTCTTCTTTTTCGAATAATTGTCCCACACTTCCAATTTCTCGTTGCGACGCATTTTGGTGAGCAGACGTGTAATTTGCTTTTGTTTGGGACGGTTTATTTTTGTTCGCTGATATGCTAGTGTTTGTTTCACAGACTCTAGATATTACGCTCTGCGCATAAAACCAGTGAAAGTTCATTCAGAACTTCATTGAAAGCGCAACCTCGCGTTCTTTTTCATACTTCCGATTATCCATTATCGCACGAAATTCTGGTTGAACGCACTGACTGGTATATATTGCAGCAAGGCTAAACATGATAAAAAACACAAAATAGAGAATGTAGAAGAATGTTCTTCTGTCTATTCATATACGCGAGATTAGCACTGCAAGAGAAGCTGATCGATATTACCGACAAAAAAGAGCTTGCGATTGCTCTGGAGTGATTGACCATAGCAGAGAATCTTCTTTGTGTTTCTCAATCTTTCTTCTAGTATCTACCCTTTCTATATCCCTCATTTCCTGTTTCTTCTTTCATCCACTTTTATGTCGTCACCATTACAACTTTGTTCCTCATTATTGCCTTTTTTATAGGCCACTATACTATTCTGTACTATACTATACTATACTGCCACGCTCCATTCTCATGTTTCGTTATCCCCCAATTACACGTGTAAGAGCTGCAACCATGCTCACTGTCTAAATACCATTTTTATAATCTAGATCCTTCCGATGTGATATGTACATTACCAGAATTATATAGTTCCTTCTGGAACTTACGTTGCCGCTAACAATAGCGCTGGAATATTCAATGACACATGTATACATGCCAATGCGTGTTATCGCTTGTGAGTTCATCGATGTTGATCGACAACATGAAGCTCCCAAATTGCATTACGGCATGGATTGAGAAATGTTTGCGTAATTGGACATTCGTTTGTGCCCAAAGTGGCATTTTTTCATCCACGTACGCGCAAACACGAGGGATTCCGCAAGGGGCAGTCGTTTCTCCCGTTTTATTTAGTATAATAATGAGTTCTATACCACGACAGTCAGGATGTACACACATACGTTTATGCGGATGACATCCCATTTTATCGCTGCAACCGACAATAATCACAATCTATATCAGGATCTACAGTCATACTTATCAGGTCTAGAAGGGTGGCTTGACGCAGTACACCTGCATCAAGCCACCCATCAATGTGCGAAAATTCTTCGTACTGCATCTTTCTTTGAAAGACCCCGTTCATACTTCGCTTAGTTATTATCTATAGTGTAGTCCACGAGTTGAGCAAATAAAATACCCTGGTGTGCTATACGATCGCTGCATGTCTTGGAAGCAACACATCGAATACATATCATCAAAGGGTGTTCGTACGGTCGGTTTGTTACTTAAAATTAGTCAGAGTGAATTAGGCATGCGAAGGCTAACGCTTTTATCATTATACTGCATACACATTCTGCTGGTTCTGGAATTTGGATGCATTATACGCTGGCGCTCCTGCTTATAAGCTTCACCCGCTTATAACGCTTGAGAGGCAAGCCTTGCGTCTGTGTTTATGTCTTCCTAAATTTGTAACAATGAAAGTCTTGTATATGGAACATAGGCTCCCAATACTTGATTCGCGTTTCAAATTATTGGTGGTATAATCTTTTTTAAAGCTCTATGCATCCCCAGCAAGGCGTTCCGAAACAGTTTTCTCCCAGCCCGAGTTGTTGTTTGGGGCATATTGTTCGAGATTTCACGTGCCTCAAGTTCTTCATATGTAGTGCTCTTTTGAGAACTTAAATTTCTATATAAGTGCTGCAATAGCTTTAGTGCAGCTTTATCGACATACAGTTTGACCGAATTTCTCCAAAACAAGCAAAACTAATTTCAGACAACACTTTGAATTTTATTCTGAGGTATTATCTGGTTTATTCACCAATAAGGGCAGTCATGGCGGCAGATGCTTCGCAAAATAGGAAAAAATAGGAATTGGAATATTTGCCTCTATTCTTGATTGGACACTTTCTCTATGCATTCCATATTTTGTACCCATTTTTGTGATAATTTTGGCTCTTCGCAAATTAACATCACCAACTAGTTCGGCCATAATTTTAACTGATTCGCTCTCAGTGTGTTCTTCTCTCACTGAAAATGAGAACTCCCACATGCTTAGTACTTTTGAATTATTAGTATCACCATACATACAGCTGGTTAGATTGGTTTAGGTACCAGGGCATAAGAGAATTTTCCTCACTGAAATGGCGGATGCATTAGCTAAGTCATCACTACATGGCCTGGTTATTCACATATTACCAGCATCTAAATCCGTTATAGGGGCTAGATTTAGGAGGAAAATTATGGTAGAAGAATTTTCTTTGCCATTCATAATATACACATCGAAATTTCAACATGTAGATTTTCGTTGCAACTGTAAAATATATCACACGCGTGCAGTTGAAGTCGCAATCGCAAGGCCGAGGCGTCATACTCCTCATCTCAATTTTTATTTCTACATAGCTCTTCTTGCTGCTTCCCCTAATTGTTGGTTTTGTGGATTCCCCCAAACAATGTACCATTATCTGATATAATGGAAAAAGTACGCTCCATTGCTCAAAGTCACTATAAATGCCACCTTCCGTCGCGTAAGATTGGAGTTTACCACTCCAAATGTACTTTCTTTGGGGAATATAACTCTAGTGTTCATTGACGGGAAAGTTGACTATGCCTTGCAAGGGTTTATTGAAGCTTCAAATAGATTGTTTGTATAACATATTATTATTTCTAAAATATTTTTTCCAAATTGCTTTATTTATTCATTTATTTATTGTTGTTGCTGAAATCACCTGCTTGATTTTTTATATCCGTTATTTATAAATGTGCATTTCTGATATTTAATTTTTGCCCTTTTTCTCAACAGATTAAAACACGTGAGCTTACAAATTAACAGTATTTTGTCAGAACTACCCGGTTCTTGGCCAATCCACCAGTGGGGGTGTGTGCCACAGATTCCAGGCCCTTCCTTTCTTCCATCGCTCGCTGCTGCGAAGCGCTCCTCGGTGGTTTTCTGCGAACGCGAAAACGTATGAAACAGCTCAACTAGTATAAAATGAGAAGTAATAAAGATGCAGAGGAATTCGGGCTGTGCCTCTTTCACTGAACGCTCAGCGCCTGATGTTCTAAGGAAAGGTGCTTTCCAAAAACTTTCTTCGGAAGACTGGCTGTTAGCAACAATGAACATGTCCACCTCGGTGTAACTGTGAATATTGTACTCAACGGCTGACTTGAAGGTCGCCGGCTCTATCACGATCATCGCATTTTGATGGAGGTGGAATGGTAGAGGCCCGTGTACTGTGCGGTGTTAGTGCACGTTAAATAACACCAGATGGTCAAAATTCTCGGAGTCCTCCACTACGGCATCGCTGATAATTGCATAGTGGTTTAATACTTGAAACCTTTTATATCATTTTTTAAGAATAACAAACTTGTTTTGCCTGCCCAGAAGGGACGCCATGCAAACTTCAGAGGTAACCGTTGCCTCAAAATTTTTCGCTCAGAAGTAGCTGGAGCAAGCAATAGGGGAGTGAAACTGTCCCTCATAAAGAATCAATGTTATCTCATAAGTTAAGCAATACGAGAAATGTGAACCTCTTTTCCGCGTTGTCTGGAAACATGCGAAGAAAAACGCAAGAAATGGTCATGCGTGCGTGTAACTCGGTAAAAAATTGATTTCAGGAAAATAGACATGCGAGAACACAAAAGCAGACTAACATACGAAATATAAATGGTGACAGTATTGATTATGTTGTAACTCCAAACCTGGTAATGTAATGCGTGCAAAATATATATTAAAATTTTTTAAAATCAACAAGTGTGTTGACATCGCGTAATGACTGGTCGTGTGACATCAAATATTTGTGACTTGAGAAAGGAACAAGTAATCGTTCATAAAACAGCACGAATATTCCAGGTCTTCTGTAATCGAAGATAAGCTGAAAGATAGAGCTGCGTGTGCACAGATAAGAATACTTTGTTAGAATTTCTCACTAAGTATGCGCATAGGTCGGAAGGGAAGGGCAGACAAGTGGCAGTTATTTGTTATTATTTCACAAGAACCCATGTATTTCGCGATGCAGTGCTACGCCCACAAAATTTTGACTCACCTGTATAGACAGTCGAGTATGATACTATGGAACACAGGTAATAGCGAAAACTAATCTAAACTTTTCCTCAAGTGTTAATACACTCTTGCAATTTGTTTTCGGTGTTCTTATCGTTGAGAAACACGAAGTTCTAAAAACACACTATATTGCTGAGAGAAGATATCGCAAGGCACGATGTTATTGTTATTCCGTGATTCTGTATATGGAAATGACTCCGTGGTGCCTGAATCGCAAAATATGGGACGAGTGAACAACGTTTAGGATATTGTCTGCTCGTTTGAGTTAGTTACATCTGGTGTACAATGCACTGGGGAATGTGGTGTGTTCTCTCAGTGACCATAACTTGTTCACCTATAAATTTACCGCCACCCTCCTGTAAACGGAGGGAATTGAGAGTGAAGAAAAAAACAATCTCTTTGAAGGGTGTTTGGGTAGTACAAGAGTTGGTGAAGACCATAAAAAATCAAGCCATATATTGGAAATGGTAGTGCTGAAACCTTGAAGCAAAAATTAACTGCAGTAATTAGAATCCGGAAATTCCATTCATCTTTTTCTGCACCGAGAAATGAACAACACATTGTCGTGCTTGTATGCTTTTTCGCCACAATTTTGTAATACAATCTGATGCCTGACAGCTTCTGAATAATAAACTGAAAAGAAAAGCTTGAGAGGCAACGTAGCTATATGTAAAATAATTAAATATTGGATTAGAAAATCGCAAACACAAAAGATAATAATCATTCAGCGTGATAGCTCAAACAATGCGCTGAAGTGAATTTCAAGCAAGAGAGCAAACTTGTGCATTCAGTCAATCTTTGTATAGTTTAAAAACAATTTTGACAATCAGAACTTTCTCATCAGTCCTCACAACCTCGGAAATGAACAACCCTTTATGATAGACATTAGCAGAGTATATAACTTATCGTTTTTATTCTTTTTAGGGAGCGTCTAAATCACAGCAGCCACAACTGAAGATGCAGGAAAAATCCCTGTTTCAGGAATTTCAATACACACGTTTATTGTTTTTTACCGGAATTTAAATACTCAGCGTTGTTTGCGATTTCACATAGCGATTTTCTTACGTGGTCTATCATATCCAGTGAAAGTCTTGCTGAGCATTTCTTAAATACCAGCAGTTGATAAGTGAGAGTATTTCGTAAAAGGCACCAAAAATCATCGGATGTGCACAAACCCCGAGGCTGGTATTCTTATATCTCGCGTGCCCGCGTCTACCGGTAAACAACGGGTACTAATGTTTCCCGAGGTTGGTTGGTTAAACCCTAGAGGAGTGGCTCAACCCGCCACAGTGGATCGGCGAAGAGTTCAAATTTGTTCATTGTGCAACAATAGCCACCAGATAATGCCACAGAGGAATTCTTTCATAGAACAAAAGCCAGGTAAGTTCCTGCGCAATGAAAGTTGATGCGAAATTAGCAAAATTTTGGCTTTACGATTGTTGGCACTTCGCTAGTCTGAAAGGGAGTCAATGTGTGGAAAGCGTTTCTCCCTAATATGTGCAGGCACAAATGGAAGTCTTGTCTACAGTGCTTCGAATTGTAGCTATGCGAACCCTTCGCATGACAGAAGAGCAGCACCCTCGGTGAAGTGTGCGCTGCCTGCAGCTTCGCCCGAACACAATTATAGCAGTAGTTGGATTTCAACGGCAGACATGTCCTATAACGACTGCTTGCATTTCAGCTATTATTTCAACTTTCTAGAAATGTACTCTACGATGGAATTCGCACTCATATCACTGGCTTCAGAGCTCTCTCCCTGCAGGTGAGCTAAGAAGACGACCTGCGTAAGGGCAGGTGCATCACATCAATCCTTCCAAGCTTCCGCCACGACATCATCTCTGAAGCTGTCCTAACTATGTCTAGAGCTACTTCGTCATCCCATATTTCACCCGCTTAGCTATTCAATCACCGTAAGCGTTGCCTTCATCTCCCTTTTCCTTCCACCTCTGTCGAGCTGTAATCTCTAGCAGCCACTGGCTGCGCGCTCGTCCGTCAACAAACGCTACCGAGCAAGCAGCGCTCTTACAATACACGAAAACGCACTCGTAAATGTCGCCGCTTGGCTCACTGCGAAGTAAATTGTAGCAAGCGTTAGGGAAGAATACAGTCGAGTAATTCGCTGAGTTACGACACAGTGTGTGGAGGTGGTGGTAAACTAATTATATTTAGCTGCGGCTGTTGCGGCTTGCCGAACGAGCAAGCAAGATTATGAAGCTATGCGACCAAGCCACCTTTTCAGGCAGTCTGCTCGGCAAGCTCTTTCGCGAAAGTAGGTGTAAAATGCACCATTGGGTGATAACGCTAGCTTCGCATAGTTGCGAGCTTCCAGGAGTGAAAAACTGTGCTCTAAATGGGATTCACTGAAAGACTATATACCTAACGTGGCGACAGTGGTAACTGAGGCAATGCGATGAGATTTTTCAGCATTTCTCAGCTGCCAAACGTGGCTCGAAAGCTCCTACAGTTATGTCGAGCTATGCGTAGGTTTTATACGCTTTCTGTATGGTGCTATTCTCTGGAGTGTGCCCAGGAGCGTCAGGCAGAGCAGACAGACCACGGAATATGACTGCTTACAGAAGAGCGGTCTCGGTGCCCCTGTTTTTGTATGCGTTAAACAATGTTAACTGGCTCTTATGGACACAAATGAGTTCTATACACTGCCATTCGTTTACTACTGTGAGGGAATATTGTGGGCGTATATAAAATTTAGCACTAAGTGTTCTTTGGTTCTAAATTGCGAGGTGGATATGATGCTGCATGACACTGCAGTCAAGCCGGTAACGAGTTCGCTGCCTGTGTGTCCCACCAAACTAAATATTTACGGTATAATAACAGCAGTCATGGCCCTCTATCCTCCATAATGTGATCCACTCATCAAAGGAATTTTACGTATTAGTACTCATTTTATTCCCACACAATTGCTGATTATCGCGAGGGTCCGAAAGAGTACACAACTCTTCGCGTGACGCGTGCAATATCATTTAGTTAATGGGTTTGACGTCCCAAAATCATGACATGATTGTGAAAGAAGCCCTAGTTGAGCACTCCATGAATTTCTACCGCCTGAGTTTCTTTAACCTGCACCTAAATCTAAGTGCATGGGCTTCAAGTGTATTCGCTTCCATCTAAAATGCCACCGCCGTGACAGGAGTTCGATCCCATGACTTTGGGTTCAGAAGTCTTTCACCATATTCACTCTATGGAGGGCGCACGTCAAAGGCCCTATATATGATTGTCAGAATTGTTTTATTACGATATTCATCATAATCTTATCTTGGTTATAAAGCGTAAAATCCCGTAGTTCTATTAACCAATTGGTTATATCTTCATCAGTGCTTTCTGCTGGCAATCCTTGCATCAAGTTACTTTGGGAGCGAAGTAGTGCGCCATCATCCCTCCGCAGTTGCTCCTACTAGAGAGAAATCTGTGTGACGAATCAGTTACCTCCCTAAAAGAGCAGCTTTGATTCCCCTTATCTTTCTTTACTTCATATATTGTAGGGTGTCGCGCAGCTGATCTTGAGGGCGTGGTTTCGGCTCCCAATCAAAGCGGCTGCATTTCGATGGGAGCCAATTGCCAAGCACGCTCGTGTACTTAAATTTAGAAGCAAGTTAAAGAACACAAAGCGGTCAAGTTTTCCAAATCCTCTCACTTAACAGGTAATAATATTATACTTATACGTCAAAAAATATGGTCATGAAACCGCTGTTTGAAACGGTGATTATTGTATCATTCGTTGTGAGACTCCGGAATAAACTTCCCTAAAATACTCTGAGATTGTGGTCTACGTTGGAATACTACGTTGTTGAGATGGCTTCGTTAATATCTTTAGCAATAAAATGCATGTATTTTGTAATCCATTTGCTCAAAAGAAACTTGGGAACAGTCACAATCAATTTTTTTATTACATCTTAGCTTCCCTATAATGGGCGCCTATAGCTATACAATATAAGCTGTCATCGCATGCTATAGTCAAAAGTAACTAACATCATTCTAGTACGCGTCTTAGATTCGACAACCATTACGTTATGAAATTTTAGCACTCTGAAGATGTTCTATATACTATTTTGTAGTGCATTTTACCATGTTGCACGTTTCGCACCGGTGATTTCAAGAACGTTCTGTCAATGACTATTATTTTAATGCATATATGCCTCATTTTGTATTTCGCAGTAGCATCTCAAACTTTTATTAGCGCGAAGCAAAGACACAATAAACAGCTTAGCATTTAAGAATAGTTTTATTTATTGCCACAAGATCAATGTTCTGGCCTTCAAACTAATTTGAAAACAATGTGCAGGCCAGCATACATATATAGGTTGCGTTCAGACTGTACAAACTATTTGTACCTTTTAAAGATGTTACATAAAACAGTTTTACAAGCCTATTTATTTGTAGGTGTAAGTGTTTGAGTGAAATACAGTTGCTTTATTATACCCTGCATATTACACAATGCAATTTTCATATCTCTTCAGGCTTTACAAATGCGTCTAATTGCGTTAATGTAGCACAGCGAATCATAGAAGTGACTTCTATGGAGAGGCAAGAGGAAAGGCAACACAACTCCGCTCCATTTTGTGCACAGCTCCTCAATCAATGACTCGACCCTCTAGGCTGGCTTAATTAGTGACGCCTTCAAACGAGAGAACATTAAGCTGTGTCAAGTGAAAAGCAAGAGGTGAAGCAATGTGGCAAGGTGCTGGTTCCCTTGAAGCCCTGTGAGAAAAATACATACTTCTTTGGCGATATCTTTGTACTTTGGCGCAAGATTCAACTTCTTTCTTTCTCTCTCTCTTACTCTCTCGTTGTGTGAGGTGCACACAGTTTTGTTTATTTTTATTCCTGGCCATGGTCGTCAGAAAATGGTTTTAATATCCTTAGCAAGATTTCACGACAGAACTTGAGAGACTTCAGAAGCCATCTACCGGTCGCGTAGCTGTTCTTTCATCGCACTGATTAGTATTTTCGTTTTTTAAGGCGCGATTATTAAAAAGTTTATGGAAGGTAAGGAGCAGAGGCAGGTGCGGGCGCTCGCCTAGAAGGTCTGGGCATACGATGTCAGCCCATCTCTCTTGACATCTCATTAAATCTGTATTGAGCCACACCATAAATTCACAAAAGGAGAGAGGCAAAGTGAAGTAGTGGAAGCGTGAAGGTTGCACACAATACGCGCTGTTGAAAGCGCCATGCATTTTGGAATATTCCTTCCACTTCATTTCATTGCCAAGTGTTTTTGTTTTAAATAAGCCAGAGTAATTGAACGAACACTGTTTGAGGCCAGCTACGGACAGTCAGGATGTGGAAGTGGTTGGCAAGGTACGATTCAGTGACCATAGAATGGTACGGTCTCGAATTCACCTAGACTTGAGAAAGGAACGACAGAAACTGATACGCAAGAAGCCAATCAATGAGCTAGCACTGAGAGGGAAAGTACAGGAATTCAGAGTCTCGTTTCAGAACAGTTACTCGGCTCTTAGTGGAGAAACCAACCTTAGCATAGATACAATGAATGATAATCTAACGAGTATCATTACGGAGTGTGCAGTGGAAGTTGGAGGCAGGGTAGTTAGACAGGACACTGGCACGCTTACCCAGGAAACGAAGAATCTCATAAAGAAGCGTCAAATCATGAAAGTCTCAAGTACAACAGACAAAATAGAACGGACAGAGCTTTCGAAGTTGATTAATAGGCGTTAGGTATTCGATGTAAGAAGGTATAACAGGGAGATAATTGAACACGCTCTGAAAAACAGAGGAAGCATCAAAGCAGTGAAGAGGAAACTTGGGATAGGCAAAAATCGGATGTATGCACAAAGGGACAAAGAAGACAAAATAACTACCAATATGGATAGGATAGTTAGAATAGCGGAGGAGTTTTACAGAGATCTGTACAGTAACCGGGACAACCACAACTTTAATACTATAAGAACTAGCAGTAACCCAGATGACACCCCACCACTAATGATAGAATAAGTCAGAAAAGCTTTGAAGAGCATGCAAAGAGGCAAAGCTGCTGGTGAAGATCAGGTAACATCAGATCTGCTGAAAGATGGAGGACAGATTGTGTTAGAAAATCTAGCCACCCTGTTTACGAGGTGTCTCCTGACGGGAAGAGTACCAGAGTCTTGGAAGAACGCTAACATCATCTTTATACATAAGAAAGGAGATGACAAGGACTTGAACAATTACAGGCCGATTAGCTTGCTCTCTGTAGTCTACGAGCTATTTACAAAGGTGATTGCTAACAGAGTAAAGAAAACATTAGAATTCAATCAACCAAAGGAACAAGCAGGATTTCGAACAGGCTACTCAACAATCGACCACATTCATACTATCAATCAGGTAATAGAGAAATGCTCAGAATATAACCAACCACTATACATAGCCTTCACAGATTACGAGAAGGCGTTTGATTCAGTAGAAATATCAGCCGTCATGCAGACACTGCGGAATCAGGGCCTAGATGAAGTATATATAAACATCCTGGAAAAAATCTACAGGGGATCAACTGCTACCATAGTGCATCATAAAGAAAGCAACACAATACCAATCAAGAAGTGTGCAAGGCAGGGCGACACAATCTCCCCAATGCTATTTACCGCGTGCTTACAGGAGGTTTTCAGAAGCCTAGAATGGGAACAGTTAGGGATAAGAGTTAATGGAGAGTACCTTAGCAACCTGCGCTGTGCCGATGACATTGCATTGCTGAGTAACTCAGTGAACAAATTGCAACTCATGATTACGGAGTTAGACAAGGAGAGCAAAAGGTGGGTCTTAAAATGAATCTACAGAAAACGAAAGTAATATACAACAACCTTGAAAAAACGCTTCGAGATAGGTAATAGTGCACTTCAAGTTGTAAAAGACTATGTCTATTTAGGGCAGGTAATAACCATGGAGCCGAACCACGAGATTGAAGTAACTAGAAGAATATTAATGGGGTGGAGCACATTTGGCAAGCACTCTCAAGTTATGACAGGTAGATTGCCACTATCCCTCAAGAGAAAGGTATATAACAGCTGTATCTTGCCGGTACTTAGCTACGGAGCAGAAACCTGGAGACTTACAAAGAGGGTTCAGCTTAAATTGAGGATGACGCAGCGAGCAATGGAAAGAAATATGGTAGGTGTAACCTTAGGAGACAAGAAGAGAGCAGAGTGGATTAGGGAACAAACAGTGGTTAAGGATATCATAGCTGAAGTCAAGAAGAAGAAATGGACATGGACCAGGCATGTAGCGCGTAGACAGGATAACCGCTGGTCGCTAAGGATAACTAACTGGATTCCCAGAGATGGCAAGCGAGTTAGGAGGAGACAGAAGGTTTGGTGGGCAGATGAGATCAAGAAATTTGCGGGTACAAATTGGCAGCAGCAAGCACATGACCGGGTTAACTAGCGGAACATGGGAGAGGCCTTTGTCCTGCAGTGGACGTAGTCAGGCTGATGATGATGATGATGATGATGGTGGTGGTGGTGGTGATGATGATGATGATAATGACAGACAGTCTCTACAAGTGAAATTTGACGCTTTTGCCCGGTACAGCCTTTTTCGACAGCTGCAAGTCTTAGAAATGAGGGTAATGTGAATAATCGTGACAAGCACGGCCCCAACCATCAACCACACAAGCTGGCCTCCTCTGTTGCGTGCAACGCCGCCATGTAGAATTTTTCTTATCTTCCAGCAACCTTGAAGTACAGGCAACACGAGTTCTTGAGTGTCTCTAGGGACAACATACAAGTATACCACGTACATGTGCAATTAACGAGTCTCAATACGCTAACAAATATTTAGACGAGAAGAAGAACACATCTCTGTGAACACTGCATTTCAATAAGTCGCTTAGATGTTTCGATCTTCTCACCCCCCCTGATTTCGTCAGAGTGTCATTTGATTATATAGCCGGCCACTGCGCTTTTGAGAACCGGACACGGCAATACATCATGTGTGCTCGCCGGCACATGAACCGTGCCTAGTAGTTTAGGTCATCTTTAACACCAGCTGGCTCCATTAATACTTCCGAGTGTCATTTTGCGCATCATGCGAACTATTTTTCAGTTTTTGTTTTCTTTTTTTATAGCGAAGCGGGTAAAATGACTGCTTGAAAGTTAAACTCTAACTTCAGGAAACCAACAGTCAGCACTTTGCTGAAGTTCACGCAAACGCATTGGTTGCGCTGATGCATTTTAGAGGGCATCCCTCTTGTGCCCTTTCCTGCGAACAGCATGTCAAAAGAAAGAGCAAGCGGAAAATTGAAGAGTGAGGAGGAATTCCTCACCACATCTACTTCCGTCATTCGAAGTTTACAACCAGAACTCGGCCACGTTGCGTGTCATGCCACCAGATGGTCCACCTTCACGCATGTTCGGCTACTGTTCCTTCGAGGATCGAGCCGGCTCGTGCTTATAAAAATTTGCGTGGGACAAAACACTTGTGACCTCCATCTTCTGGCTGTCAATGTCAGGTGTGCCAAATACTTATGACAACATTCAGCGAGTACACGGCAACTTTATTACTAGTATAGTTCTCGGTAATTGTAGCAAGGTCGTACCACCTTGCAAATCCACATAATTAAGCTGTTGGGGCTTGTGTTGTGTGGAACTCATGAAAACGCGCGTAGTGCTGTAAAGAATTTCTTTTCAGAGACGGCGCACTTTACGGTATCGGCTTGCAAGCTCGTCATGTCGTCCTCATCACAGTCCGTCATAAACGGCTACGCACCACAAAACCTCGACAAATCTGACTACTGGCCGCCGGTGCATACTATTTATTTATTTATTTATTTATTTATATATTTATTTATTGAGTACCCACAGCGCCAATACTAGCATTGCATATGCATATGAGGAGCTAAAGGATCATCGTTACTGCCTCAGCATTACGTTCACTTTCGCGGCAGTGTCAGAATCCCCATGAAAATTACCGAACCGATCAAGTTTCTTATATGAAATTGGGAACACAAAGGTGCATCATCTCGAAACTAAACCCATCCACTTGAATTACCACTTCTTGAAACATATCGGTGAAGTAATGATACATCTGTGAAGTTGAGGCGAGTAAGGCTGTAAAGATTTTTATGAGCACTAAACGCCCTCTAATACGGGAGAACCGTAAGCTGTCCCAACATTACCATTGTTTAGAATGACTGTTCGACAATTTAGAGTACGATGTACTCTACTATGTATGGCAGAGGCATGACCTCCGAAATGGCGGGCGCGCAGCGTCTTTCGCTCTGGTCGTCCCAATCACCGCGTTCCGCAGCGAAATGAACGAGTATGGCCTCACGCGCCCGGCTACCGCGAGAGGGCGCGGATTCCGGTGGCGGTGGATACCGCGACAGACAGCATAGTGCACAAGATTTCAGCGTGCGCATGGTATTTTTTTTTTCGCGCACGAGCAAGATTTCTCGCCCCAATCTTCTGGCGTAACTGAAGGAAAGTATTCTTTTTTCTGTCCCCGCGTTTATTTTCGTCCAATTTACCAAGAAAATCATAGCTACTACTGCATTTTTTTGATAGACATACGTTATGCGGAGGTATCGATTCATCTGTGGCAGTGTTACTTTTTTTCATTACATTGACTTTTGTCTCGGTGTAAATACCTTATTTGATAAACATTGAGGCATTCTAGCATTTCTCTTTTCTGTAGAATTGTATGTGAGAAAACTGGGCTAATTATCGGCGTTGAATTGTATTGCTCTCTTACCCTGACTCCTAATTTTGCTATTATATGGCATGCGAATATTTATGAGGTGGTGAACCGAAGCGGGGATAGGTTCTACGTAACTGAGTGCCCTGGTCATGTCGTTGAAATAAGGCACGTGAGGAGTAATTTTGCCAGAATATTATAGAAGGCTTCAATTAGCCAACCTACATTCACTACCCACGTCTTTCACAGTGAAAGAGCCTGAGTTGTGATCGTCTCTTTTTTTGTCATCTGAATATTATTTACGTTTGGTTACAGAATGCAAAAATGAGTGTCGTGTTCATTTGCTTTACTCTCGACTGAATTCAAATCAAATGGTCGCATATGTAGCATAACATTCGCCGAAGTAGACTACTTAGGAAGGAAAAGGTGCGAATTGTCACTACTATGTAACACCGCAGTTTCATACCAAGTAAATCAAACTCTGAACGCGTATTGCATACTCCTTGAACAAGCATAATCATCCAGTGTTCCTTCCTACCTACATTGCTCAACGTATTCACTAAACATTGTAAAACTCACAGTGCGACTGGGCGACCGTTTGTGTTCAAAAAGGGCCTGTAACCAACCCGTGCTTGTCACAGAACCAGCGACATTCAATCTAGAATCTGGACGCATGGCGACTGCCTGCACCCTCCTCCCTGTATCCTGCTTCTGCGGCTTGACGGGAGGATTATGAAAACTGCGTTGCAATGAAAATCAGCGCTAGTTTTATGAAATAAAAAAAGAAAGCAGCCCTTTTATTTAGTGTAATCCATGAACGTGGAATGCGGCACTCTTCTGATTTCGCTTGTTGATCGGCTTGTCATTTTTTCTTCGCCAGTCCCTTCCGTAGTATACAGCCGGCAAACTTCGAAGTACAATAAGTTTCTAGAAAATCCGGATCTCTTGCAGAGGCATCGCAATTATAAGGGCTCTAACATCGCTGGCGCAAATATATTTTATTTTCTATTTATTTATTTATTTATTTCAACATTCGGAATGCTGAGGGCCGTGGTCAAAAAGCCTCTAATGGGCTTGACTGTACAGCAGATATACAGCAAGAAAGCCCATTTAGGAATATATACGCTCAAGCATTGACTCTGGCTCTCGTATACCTTGGCCCGACATTCCCAAATGAGCGCGAAGTTATATTTTTCGCTCATTACATGCAAGCTTTCGCAACAGTACGGCAGTCTTTTCGACCATAGGGAGCCCTCATGTGCGCGCCGCCTCCTATTTGATCATACGAAAGAGCGCCGCGGTGCGGGGAAAAGAGCAGGCCACGCCCCCCTCTAAAAACACGCTCTCTCCGTGTAATTTGGACGGCTGGAGAGAAATTCGCCAGAAGCTCGTCACATGCCCGCCATCTCGGGAGCCATGGCAGAACTGTAAGCTGTCGCAACGCATTAGGAAAGGTGGGGTTCTTATACACTTAACTTGTACATACACAAACGAAACATCGAGAACATGTGAAGACAGTGTGTACATCTTACAAAGGAGCACCGAAATCTATTTGATCACTGGGTATCCAATGTTACAAGGCGAAGTAAAATTAAAATTAATTCAGGTCAATCACATTTTACAGAATACCACGTATGCATGCGTACTAGAGTGGGTGCATGGCTAGTACGGGACAACTGGAAACTTCAGCTGTCCATCCCTTACTCTGAAGAAAAGTGTGTACCATCATCGAAGGAAAGCCTTTTCGCCGTGCGTTTCCGGCTGCTCATCTAGGTAATTCCACACAATGAGCCACATTTTCTGGAGTGTGGCATAGGCGCATCTATGAGGTTTGTGCCATACTTCCGCTAAACAGCGTCGCCGCCACAGTACGTACAAGGTGACTGTAAAAACCACTCTTGCAAACAGAACACGTTCTGCTCCCATGCGCACTGTGCGTGTGTTTAGAAAAAGTGGTTAATAATTTAGAGTACTAGGTACTCTACTATGGGAGAGCCTAAAGCCGTCCCGTAAGCATCTCCTGAACTGCCGTGCGTAAGCCTAAGAACCGTGTATGTAGGTGGGAAAGCTGCTGCAGCAGACATGAAAACGTCGCTACACCGTACGCATTGGAGCAACCAAAGATCCACCGGTGTGCAAACGCGCAATTCTGCAGATATCGTTCATCGCTTAAGGCAAAATGTGACCAGATAGAGTAGAGACAAAGCACATGCAGCTCTTTTTTTAGCACAATTTGAAAATGTTTTCAATTGATTTTTGAGCATCCATAAAGACGCTCAAATAGCGACACGTCGACCTATCAGAGGAAGGAGCACTCCCCCAATGGCTGCCCGGGGACACTGTTCTTTCCAAAAGGCAAGCTAAGAGACAGCTGTCATTACCTGGTAGAAGTAAATAAAAGAACAAAGAAAAAAGTGCCGCCATATTCACGAAGTGAATGATGATCAGTAGGCGAAGCTCCAGAGGTAAACCTGGTAAGCCATGAATCCTCCGTACATTTTGCCCACTCAATTTTCTTACAACGCTCCCCCTAACGTGTGTTGTCACGCAAAATTGAACAATTGTCTTCCACCAATGACACGTGCCTATGTGACATCATTCCTATTTTATAACATCTCGCATCTTTCATCATCAACTACAAATACCGCCGTCTAGTTTATAACATCTTGCATCTTTTCATGATAAGCTACAAGTACCACCATCTAGTGAACACTGCAAGAACTAAACGAAAGGTGGCTACATACAGGGTACGCACAGCCCACGCCTTAAAGAGCTTTGCCCCTAAAAATGCTGGAAGAAGTTAACGTCTAACGTGTGAACTTTGAGAATCATGGTACCATACTTTCCTACATTCTCCTTTTTCTGCCTTGGCACACGCATTGAGGATTGATATGTGGGGTTTAACGTCCCAAAACCACCATATGATTATGAGCGACGCCGTAGTGGAAGGCTCCGGAAATTTCGACCACCTAGGGTTCTTTAACGCGCACCCGATTCATAGCACACGGCTTGTGGCACGCAGTCTCCCTTTGTAGGCAACGCCTGCAGCATGGTCGGTGGTTGTTTCAGCCATACGCACATATTCTCTTATGTTTTCTGTTGTTGCTCAAGACGTTATAATCTATTTAGGGGCAAAGCTCCTTATAGCGTGGGTCTGTCTATCCCTGTTATGTATGTAGTAGTACGTAGCTACCGGTGGCACATACACGCTCTAGAGCGGGTATGTGCCATAGGGGATGCGAGATCGGAGATGGTGGTACTTGGAGTGTTCTCTGGATAGATGCACAGATGGACGGACGGACAAACTAGCAGACGGACGGACGAATGGATACACGCACGGACGTAAGGATAGATGGATGCACGAACATACAGACAGACAGACAGCTGGATGGATGGACTGGCGGACGAACGTACGAATGGACGCATGGATGGTCGTGTGGACGGACGGAAGCACGTACGGGCTGATGGACGCTTCGCCCCACTCATCATCATTCATTCCATGGATATGCTGTGCTTTTTGTTTGTTTTTGAGGCCTTCGTCGGTTGCTTCTTTGTAGTAAGTTGTGGATTCTTACTGTCACAAAACGAGCGCTCAAAGAAGGGCGTGCCGAATTCTCGCGACGAAGCGCCGGAGAGACGCCTCGAAGTCAACAATAAAGAAGAAAAACATCCAAACGATCTCCGGGTGCGCCGGCCCTCCCCTCTCGGAAGCGTAGGTTCAATGACGAACCTCCTCACATCGGCGGCCCAGCAAACCCTGGAAAGTTTTCGATGGAAAGGGGCGTGGTGATGTCGGGTTGCGTCATCTGTCGCGGACAGCCGTCGAACCGTCTCGCGTTTTCCCCCAGCCTTCGCTGCGCATCGAGCCGACGAAATGATGAGAAATTTCTGGAATGTCGCGCGGAATGTATTTAATCGAGCAGCAGAGATGGGAGATCAGGAGAAGGAATTTCACGCCAGTGTGCGTAAGGTGTTCCCGCCGTGTCGTCGGCGAAGCCTTTGGTCCTTAGTGACAAAGGAGAAGAAGAAAGTATGGGTCAGAGAGTGTAGAGTGTTCCGCCATGTAGTCGGCGAAGTTTTTGTCCTCAGCGACAAAGCAGGAGAAGAAGGAATATGTCGCCCTGTGCGTAGGGTGTTCCGCCTTGTCGGCGAAGCCCTTTGTCCTCACTGACAAAGGAGGAGAAGAAGAGGATTTTCACCTGAGGGGTGAAGACTCGAGCTGCAGGCAAGAGTGTGTGTCTATCGGTAGCGAGCGAAGACGCGTGGCAACAGCTGCGTGTGGGAAGTCGACGTGTTATCGGCGAAGAAGTTTGGAGCCTGGAGAGCAGCCTGTAGCGCCCTCGTTCGGGTGGCGCGCAAACCGGAGAGCGCGCGATGGCGACAGAAGAAAATAAAGGAGGCGCTAGACCGTCGCACGTGAAGCCACGGCTCACGTTCCGGGCTGGCATCGGCTATCGTTCAGGCGTGTCTCTCTTTCGCTCCTGTTGCATAAGCCTACAAGTGGTGACCTCGGATGTAGACAATGACTGACTCGAATGCACCCTCAACCGAACAAGCCTCACGTCCGCAGGACGTCTCGGCCGTGCAACTGCATCTCCCATCTTTCTGGCCACAGGACCCACAAGTTTGGTTTCATCAGGTCGTGGCGCAATTCTCCCTGTACCGCATCGCCTCGGAAACGACACGCTACTACCACGTAGTTTCCGTCCTTCCTCCTGACGTTGCCAGCGAGCTCTCCGACGTCCTCTCCGACCCCCCGGACACTACGCCATATCAGCACCTTAAAACCAAGGTGCTGGAACGATTCATGCCTTCGGAACGCGTCCGCCTACAGCAGCTCCTTGCAGAGGGGGACCTTGGCGACAGGCGCCCCTTCCAACTACTGCGCCGAATGCGACAGCTTCTTGGGAAACACGACGTCTCTGCCCGCTCAGCGTTGCCTCGCGAGCTTTTCCTCCAACGCCTTTTTCAGCCAATCCGCCTCGTCCTCGCGGCGGCCGGCGACGTCAATCTCGACCGCCTGGCAGAGCTCGCCGATCAGGTACATGAAGCGACCTCCCCATCTGTCAACGCTGTCTTACCACCAGCAGACACAGCAATTTTGCGCCTTGAGGCCCGCATCGACAAACTCGCCGCCTCCATTGCCGCACTCCGGAGCCCCCTGCAGGAGACTCGTTCGCCTCGTTCCGGTCGTCGAGCTCTTCCACGCACACGAGATGCTCGGAGTCCCAGCCCTCCACCCCTTTGCTGGTACCACCGGCGTTTCCGACACCGAGCCACGAAGTGTACACCCCCATGTTCGTGGCAGGGAAACGCCTGCCGGGATCACTGACGGCGGCGTGTGATCTCCCTTCTCGTCCCAGCCGCCTTTTCATGGTCACGGACCAGCTATCGGGCGCCAGGTTCCTTATAGATACGGGCGCGGAAATTAGCGTTGTGCCCCCGACTAAGGCTGATCGTTCAAAGTCACAGGGGCAAGTGCTTCGTGCTGCCAACGTCTTGTCTATAGCAACGTATGGGCTCCGATCCCTCACCCTCGACTTCGGCCTTCGCTGCATTTTCCGGTGGGTTTTCGTCATCGCAGACGTGGTTCAACAAATCATCGGCTCGGACTTCCTCTCATACTTCAATTTGGACGTCAGCGTGCGGCGGCGCCGCCTCATAGATGGTAAGACTCGTCTCTCCATCTCGGGAGTCCTGTCCGACATCGCTCCAATGGCCATCCGCATGCTGATACCTTCCTCACCGTTCGAAAAAACATTGGCGAATTTCCCGGAGTTAACTAAACCGTGCAACCTCACTCAGCCGCCTAAACATACGGTGACACACCACATCGTCACCCGGGGTCCACCGGCAGCCGCTCGACCACGCCGCCTGTTCGGAGACTGCCTAGCTATTGCTAAACGGGAGTTTGACCACATGCTGCAGCTCGGCATTATCCGCCCGTCGTCAAGCGCTTGGGCTTCCCCGCTGCATTTGGCGCCAAAGCGTGATCCTGTTGACTGGCGTCCTTGTGGGGACTATCGAGCGTTGAACGCCAGGACTGTCCACGACAGCTATCCTCTACCTCACATCCAGAATTTTACATCGCGCCTCGACGGCTGCACAGTTTTCAGCAAAGTGGACCTTGTTAAGGCGTACCACCAGATTCCTGTCGAGCCTGCCGACATACCTAAGACCGCCATCAAGACCGCCATCAAGACTGCCGACTAAGACCGCCATCACGACGCCCTTTGGGTTGTTTCAATACGTGCGGATGCCTTTTGGACTCCGCAATTCGGCTCAAACTTTCTAGCGGTTCATTTCTGAGGTCACACGGGGTCTTCCTACTGTGTTTGCGTACCTTTACGATGTCCTCATAGCCAGCCGCACACCTGAAGATCATGAGCACCATCTACGCGCTCTGTTCCAACGTCTTCAGCAGTACGGCCTCGTCCTGAACGCCTCTAAGTGTACTTTCGGCGTATCTGAGCTCGAGTTCTTGGGCCATCACATATCATCCAAAGGAATACGCCCTCTCCGGTCCCACGTTAAAGCAATTCAGGATTATCCTCAGCCTACAACACTGCGCCAATTACGCCAATTCCTGGGGCTTGTGAATTTTTCCAGGCGCTTCATACCACACTGTGCCAAACTGCTACGACCACTCACCGACCTCCTTCGGTCGACCGCCGGCCCGTTCTCCGCCATTCCTTGGTCGTCAGAGGACCAGGCCGCCTTTGCTGCTGCTAAGCAAGCGGTCACTAATGCCGTGCTTCTCATTCATCCACGCAGCAACGCCCCTACTCAGTTGATGGTGGACGCATCCAGCGTGGCCGTCGGAGCCGTCTTACAGCAGTGCATTAACTCCGTGTGGAGACCCTTGTCGTTTTACTCTCGGAAGCTACTTCCTGCTGAGACCCGCTACAGCGTCTTTGGCCGGGAATTACTAGCCATCTACGCCGCAATACAGCACTTTCGGCATTTCCTGGAAGGATGCTCGTTTTACGTGCTGACTGACCATAAGCCACTGGCGTATGTTTTCCGCACTAACTCATTCAAGTACGTGCCCCGTGAACTCCGCCATCTGGCTTATATATCGGTGTTCACGACTGACATCCGCCACGTGAAAGGAGCTGACAACACCGCTGCAGATGCCTTTTCTCGTATAGCCGCGGTTGACTCTCCGCCAACCATCGACTGGGCCTCGTTCTCCTCGGCACAGCAGGATGATAGAGAGCTTGCCGCTTTTCGGGAGAACCCCCGTTCTCTCCGACTACGCCTGGTACCTCATCCATTATCATCTGAGCGCTTGTGGTGCGATGTCTCAGCTGACCTTCCCCGCCCTTTCGTTCCCGCTTCATTACGACGCACCGTTTTCCACTCCTTACACGACATCTGTCACCCTGGCATTCGGGCTACTCAACGTCTTCTCACTCAGCGCTATGTCTGGCCCGGAATCAACGGTGATGTGCGCGCTTGGACGCGCATGTGCCTGCCCTGCCAGATGACAAAGGTCTCCCGTCATACTAAGACGCCACCTCAACCTTTCCTTCCACCCGGCCGTCGTTTCGACCATGTTCATCTAGACATTGTGGGCCCTCTAACAGTGTCTCAGGGGTACCGTTATATATTGACCATGGTCGATCGCTTCACAGGCTGGCCAGAGGCTGTTCCAATTCAAGATATCACAGCCGAGACAGTCGCCCGCGTTTTAATTTCTACGTGGGTATCTCGTTTTGGCTGCCCTGGCACCGTGACAACAGACCGTGGACGTCAGTTTGAGTCCTCGCTGTTTACTTGCCTTAATCGCATCCTCGGAGCCAGACATTGCCGTACCACGGCTTTTCATCCCTGCGCCAACGGCATGGTGGAACGCCTTCACCGACAACTGAAGACCGCCTTGACTACCCGCCTCAATAGAGCCACCTGGGTTGATGCCTTGCCACTGGTGCTCTTAGGTTTACGAGCTGTCATCCGGGCAGACCTGCAGTGCTCAATAGCAGAGCTGGTGTATGGCACTTCTCTACGGCTTCCAGGAGACTTCTTCACGTCAACGAAGCTACCAGACCAGCCACAGCAATTCCTACAACGCCTCCTCGACTGCGTTCAAGACCTCCGGCCCACTCCACCCAGACCTTCCGAACACAAGACCATATTCGCCCACCCTGATCTGGCCACTGCAACACATGTTTTCGTGCGCCACGACGCGGTCAGACCACCTTTGACACCAGCCTACGACGGACCATTCCGCGTCCTTCACCGCACCCCTAAAACTGCCACTCTACTTCAGAACGGCCGCGAAGAGACAGTCAGCTTGGACCGACTCAAGCTGGCGTACCTGAAGACCGCCCTAGAAAGCCTCTCATCTACGAGTGATCTTCCGTTGGAATACCACAAACGGCATGTCACATTCCGACTTCCGGTCTACACGGGGGGGGGGCCCTGTAGCGCCCTCGTTCGGGCGGCGCGCGAACCGGAGAGCGCGCGATGGCGACAGAAGAAAATAAAGGAGGCCCTAGGCCGTGGCACGTGAAGCCACGGCTCACGTTCCGGGCTGGCATCGGCTATCGTTCAGGCGTGTCTCTCTTTCACTCCTGTGGCATAAGCCTACAAGCCCATTGAAGACGCGAGGTTTCCTGGAAGAGAAACTTCGGGGGCAGCGGAACGACAACAGCGCTGGACTTTTAGTGGGTGATTCTCAGAAGAGTATCACTCAGTCAAGTTTTGGAACTCTTTATTTTTAAGTGCCTTGGTTGTTCGATGCATGTGACTGCATTGTAGAGCGTATTGTTGTTTTTGTCCGTTGTTTCGAATGTAGCTGATTGTACTGTGTAGTACGTTGTTTGATTGGTGACATATCATATTCAACTATTGTCGAGTGCATATTTGTGTATGGTTTTTATCTGCCATTATTGAGAATATAATTTTGTTTTTTTTATCAAATCTCGGCTCTTACTTGTTCTTTGGGCCACAGCCGGCGTTCGCTGGCGCGCCAAATAAGACCACTTCTAAATTGTCCGCGCTTTTGTTGTGCGGTTCGGGGGGCCGATACTTCGGCCCTTGGAATTAGACCGGTGATCGCCTCCCTAATTAACGGGACCTGTGACAATTATTCTGGCATCCGCGACAAGGACCTTTTTGGTGCACAGTGTGTCCAAAGTAGTGAGAAAGAGCCCCGAGTTGTTGATAGTGCTATCGAAACAATTTTGTGTGTTGTTCAGTGTTCTCGTTAACGAGTGCAGGGAAGTGTTCCGATAGGTTGATTTAGGCAGATACTTTTTACACGCGGCAAGACTTCATTTGCGAGACACAATAAATATCGAAAAATTAGTAGCTCTCGGTGAGAAGATGGGTCTCTCTGGCGCTGAACTACGGAAGTGGGTCACCCGGAAGGAAAAAGAAGAAAAAGAGAGGGCCAAAGAAGATAAGGCAGCTGAGCTGGAAAAAGAGAGGTTGGTGGTCGAAAGAGCCAAAGTGTAAAAAGCAGCTGAGTTGGAGAGAGAGAGGTTGGCAGCTGAGAGGGCCAAGGAAGAAAAAGCAGCTGAGTTGGAGCGAGAAAGGCTGGCCGCTGAAATGGTGAAAGAAGAAAGAGAGGCAAAGGAGCGACAGTTGAAAGAAGAAAAAGAGGCAAAGGAGCGACAGCTGAAAGAAGAAAGAGAGCAGCAATTGAAGTTGGAGCTGGAGAGAGAAAAGCTGGCCGTTGAGAGGGCGAGAGAAGAAAGAGAGGCAAAGGAGCGACAGCTGAAAAAAGAAAGAGAGGAAAGGGAACGGCAGTGGCAGCACGAGATGGAACTCGAGCGGCTCCGTTTGCAACAGCGAAGTGAAACTCCCGTCCAAGCTACAGTTGAAAGCAGCGAACGGGAAGTTCATGGCTTCCGCTTGAATCCATGCAAGCTGCTCATAGCGTTTGATGAAAGGAAGGACGACCTTGACGCGTACCTTCACAGATTTGAGACAATTGCAAGGAGCCAGAATTGGCCGGAACATCAATGGGCAACTGCTTTGAGTACTTGCTTGAGTGGTGAAGCGCTCAGTGTGTACGGTAGGCTGACGCCGACCGATGCAGCCAACTATGCAAAGGTGAAAGCTGCTTTGCTGAAGCAATTTAGATTTACTGTGGAAGGATTCCGGGACAGATTTTGGACAGGAAAGCCAGCTGATGGTGCGATGGCTACGTAGTATGCCACCCGACTTTGCCATTATTTCGACAGATGGATTGAACTTTCAGGGACAGCGCAGGAGTACGATGAGCTTAGAGAGCTCCTTGTTAGAGAGCAATTTCTCACCAGTTGCCACCCAAGCCTGTCGCTGTACTTGAAAGATGAGGAAGGCTGAGTCACTTGAAGACATGCTTGAACTAGCTGATCAATTCTTGGAAGTGCAAGGTGGAACTAATTTGGCCAAGGTCAAGAAGGAGTGTCCCGAAGATTCGAAAAATTCGACACCCGAACAATAGAAGCGTGCACCGGAAAGTGTTCCGCGATATTTTGTGTGTAACCGAGCGGGTCATCGCGCGAACAGCTGTCGATCGATCTTTAGGAGCCCCACGGTCGTAAAATGTTTCAAGTGTGGTCAGACTGGGCACAAAGCAGACGCATGTCGTAATTAATGGAGTGAGTCAAACTCACCAGGTATCCTGTGTGCAAGCGGCACCGATATCCAATGACAATGCCGTCACCGACGGATTCGTAGAGTTCAAAAATGGGGAGAAACGTCCTGTTGTGGACGCCGTAATGACAAAACAGCCAACCGGTGTCACGAAGGGAATGCCAACGCTGCCTGGAAAAGTTGCGGGCAAGAAGATTACGGTGTTAAGAGACACCGGTAGCTGCACGGTTATCGTTCGGAGAAATTTGGTACGGGAAAGTGAGTTAACAGGCAAAACGAAACCAGTTTGCCTAATTGACAGTACGGTTCGGATGCTTCCCGAAGCAGAGATCGAGGTTGAAACCCGGTACTTCAGCAGGAAGGTTACTGCTCTATGCATGACGACCTCCCTGTATGACCTCGTCATCGGAAACATCGACGAGGCGCGAGGGCCGAATGATCCAGAACGTTTGGGAAAAGACCCTAAGACAGAGCCCTCGCCAACCCAGCGACCGCGAGATACAGTGGAGGAGCATCCCGTGGTGGATTTCACTCGAGCCCAAGGGGAAGCCGCGGTGCAAGAGACAGTAAATGAGGAGATGATTGTGTTGAATGAGTTCACGTGCTGGGCAGCTGGACTTACGTCGGCACGACCTCAACCGACCAACAGTATAAAGGTGACGGAGTCGGCGAGCAAGGCCCAATGTCGTGACATGAACAAGCGGGTGAATAACAGGACAGGATCGGTTAAACCTTATGACCCATTAACGGTGTCGAAAGGGACAACGATGGCTGAGACGCCACCTCAGATACCGTCGTTGGAAAGGGCTCATCAAAACAGCAACAAGAACAACAAGAAGAGATCGAGAGAGCACCGCAAGAAAGGGCAGAAACGCAGCTCTAAGTACTAAGGATAGGTGCTGAGGTCAAATCGGAATGCGTTTGGCTGTGTTGAGCCTCAATGTGTTGTGTTTTGTTATCCTGTGTCAGAACTGTATGTCGAGCGAATCGAAATGTTTGTTACAGTGATGTGATGTATAGTATTGTACAATTGTTGTAAAGACACACCTTTGTACCTTTGTATTGCTTGAAATGTGTGATGGAAAGTTGTACCAATGTACCTGTTGTATATTTCATGTGTTGTGAGATTGAATTACAATATACAATTGTATTGAGTAATCTAGTGTGAATGTGACGTGTCATGAGCGATGGACTAGGTTACAGTCTTTGAGAGTGTGGGGAATTTTCGCACTCGTTTGCGTGGTTTTGAATATTATGAGATAATACTCTTAAAGTGGGGGGCAGTGTCACAAAACGAGCGCTCAAAGAAGGGCGCACCGCATTCTCGCGACAAAGCGCCGGAGAGACGCCTCGAAGTCAGTGTTAAAAAAGAAAATAAATATTCAAACACTTCCGGGTGCGCCGTCCCTCCCCTCTCGGAAGCCTAGGTTCGCCGACGAACCTCCTCACATCGGCGGCTGAGCAAGCCCTGGAAAGTTCTCGATGGAAAGGGGCGTGGTGATGCCGCGTTGCGTCATCTGTCGCGGACGGCCGTCGAACCGTCTCGCGCTTTCCCCCAGCCTTCGCTGCGCATCGCGCCGACGAAATGATGAGAAGTTTCTGGAATCTCGCGCGGAAGGTATTTAGCCGAGCAGCAGAGACGGGAGATCAGGAGAAGAAGGAATTTCACGCCAGTGTGCGTAGGGTGTTCCCGCCGTGTCATCGGTGAAGCCTTTGGTCCTTAGTGACAAAGAAAAAGAAGAAAGTATGTGTCAGAGTGCGTAGAGTGTTCCGCCGTGGAGTCGGCGAAGGTTTTGTCCTCAGCGACAAAGCAGGAGAAGAAGGAATATTGCACCAGAGTGCATAGGGTGTTCCGCCTTGTCGGCGAAGCCCTTTATCCTCAGTGACAAAGGAGAAGAACAGGATTTCTACCTGAGGGGTGAAGACTCGAGCTACAGGCAAGAGTGTGTGTCTACCACTAGCGAGCGAAGACGCGTGGCAACAGCTGCGTGTGGAAAGCCGACGTGTTACCGACGAAGAAGTTTGGAGCCTGGAGAGCGGCCAATTGAAGACGCGAGGTTTCCTGGAAGAGAAACTTTGGGGGTAGTGGAACGACAACAGCGCTGGACTTTGAGTGTGTGATTCTCGGAAGAGTATTATTCAGTATTTTGTTCCAAGGACTTTGGACTCAATAGGTTTTCGAACTCTTAAGTCTTTAAGTGCCTTGGTTGTTCGATGCACGTGACTGCATTGTAGAGCGTATTGTTGTTTGTGTCCGTTGTTTCGAGTGTGGCTGACTGTACTGTGTAGTACGTTGTTTGATTGGTGACATATCATATTCAACTATTGTCGAGTGCATATTTGTGTATCGTTTTTATCTGCCATTATTCAGAATTTAATTTTGTTTTGTTTATCAACTCTCGGCTATGACTTGTTCTTTGGGCCACAGCCGGTGTTCGCTGGCGCGCACAATAGGACCACTTCTAAATTGTCCACCCTTTCGTGGTGCGGTTCGGGGGGCCGATACTTCGGCCCTTGGAATTAGCCCGGCGATTGCCTCCCTAATTAACGGGACCTGTGGCACTTACGTGCGTCAGCTTGTGGTTCCCGATGCCAGCCAGCATTGAATTTTTTAGGCTGCTTCGTTGGCGCGCTGATGCATCGGTATGCGCCAGCAAATATCCCCTTTCTGTAGCTGAGTGAGGCATTTCTTCCTTGATACAGTTGTTTTTCAATACATGGATGAGATATTCATGAACAGAAGTATCAACACGTTAAGTGTAACCCTTGGAAGCGTAGCAGTCGCGTAGCCAAGGGGTGGCATACCAAGCCTCTGCCCCTCCTGGAATATTTTTTTGACATGACATACAGAGCAATAAAGAAATGACCCCTTCAACAATGCCCTCCCTCCCTCCTGAAAACAAATGTTTGCCTACATCCGTGAACCATACAGCTTCTTGGAGTACTTATTGGTGTTATATTGAATATTGTGGTAGTTTTAGTTTTCAAGAAAATTACCGTAATCTTCGATCAAATCGCTTGAAATTTTCTCTAAGCACCAAATCACATTCAGGTTTGGTTGGCGATTGCTCCGTGTTGCTCCTATGAAGCGTAAAATAAGGAGAATGCGCAAGACTATAAGCACCTCGGTAGAAATATGTGCTAAAAAATGAAAAGCGTAGATTGCATAATTTAAGTACTTTTTTTGAATAGCACCCTTGATATCACTTTGAAGAGCTCGAGAAGTGAAAAAAATTCTGATCGTCGATGAAAAAAAGTAATAAGGAAAAGTTAGGCATCACTGAAAGACCTAATCTATTTTTTCAGTCGGTTATCTGCAAGAGAAGGAGGGCAACGAAGCATATGATTCGCCTACTACATTCCCACTTCAGCAAGATGATTCAAATAATAACCGAAAAGTCACATTCGAGAGCTTCTTCTTTTGGACAAGAAAAATTATTGTGGACCTTAAGATATATCGAATGATTATTTCCCACTATTTATGGAATCGCAATCGTACTACCTAGTGATTATTTTTCACAAGCCCTTGTAATGCCCGCAACACAGTGATCTGTGTCTTGGAGGACCAAATAAAAGTTTATACAATCCACAGTCCTTGTATTATCACTCGTTACCTGATTATTGCCGGTAAGCAATTGCTGTTCTACTTTTTAGAGGTGGTGATAGAACAGCGTTTCACACCTATAGAGGAGTGTCTCTGATGTCGGTGTGGTCCCAAAATATAGCATACCGAATTCGAATAATTCATTGTGCTCTTTGCTGATTTGATTTGTCTCTTAACTGGTCACGGCGCCAAAAATTAGAAAGCCTTAGTGTGAGCATATAAAAATTACGAGTTTGCAAAATAAGCCGCAGTTGTCGATAAACTTTCATCTTTGTTATCGTGAGAATGCTGCATTGACTATTAAAGCTAGCCGACCTGAAAAAAGAAGCGCATTATAAAGGCACCTGATCGATGAGCAATGTGATTCGATGTTGTTTGCCTTTAGTTTTTTTGTTGTTGTTCTGTTACCAGACGCGTGCGCGATATTTTGAATGAAATTTGTTCAGAATATCATCAGTATCATAAATATATTCAGCTTATTCAATAAATTGTCTGGGAAAAGATGCAAACAGAATAATCACCATTGAAGTGACGCAGACAATATTAAAACAATAAATGTTGTCAACTTAAGTACGATTGAGTGAAAAATATGTTCGGTAGCTCGAGCACACTGCAAAGCAGGTGTAAGTAAGAAGATAAGTGGCGTGACGCAGCTTTAACAGGCACGTGATCAAATTTTATGCTTAAAAGCTCGCAGCATTAAAGCACCCCAACGCGTATGGTTGTTCGTCGTTTCGTTCTTAACTTGTAAAGACACGAACAGACAAACACAGGTGCCAGTTAGTGTCAGTTCATGTCTGCAGTCGTTGCCATCGTTTCATTGCACCATACCTTTTTGTTCCAACTGATTAAGGAACTACCTTGGCAACAATGTCTTTTTTGTTGAACAAATTATGGGAAATACAGAAGTTCAACAAACAGATCAACAAATAGGTAGGCGGTACTTCCCTCTTTATATTATTTCACCTCCCAAGCCCCAAAAATAAATAGAATGAAATGTTAATATGTCTTCATAGAAACAGTACAAAAGCCTAATTGCGAATGTCATTCATGCTAGGACTCGGCATGCCAAGCTAACGTTTAGACTTCGATTGAGTGCACGTTGCCCGAACATGCGTTTTTTGCCATGCATCTAAAAGGATGTTCAATAAAGTGATATAGTTGCAGTATGGTAAATGTATTTCTAGTTTGCGATTAGAAGCTCTATGCGCTAGTTGCGTGCTGCAGAGAAGTATTAGAGCAATTTGCATAGTTACTTATAAAAGTCATCTGAAATGGTTGTGCGTACCCTGTATAGACATCTATGTTGCAGAAACAAAAAAAATGGCAGCATATCCACGAAGTGAATGATAGAGAGTGGGGCGAAGCATCCGTCCGTCCATGCGTCCATCTGTGTGGCCGTCCGTGCGTCCATTCGCCCGTCCGTGCGTGTGTCTGTTCATGCGTCCGCAGGTCCATCTGTGCGCCCGTCCCTGCGTTCGTCCATGCATCCGCCCCTGCGTCCGTCCTTGCGTCCGTCCGTTGGTGCAGCCATTCATGAGCTCGTCCATGCATCTGTCTGTGTGTCCGTTCGTCCATCTATTGAACACTCCAAGCACCACCATCTCGCATCTTTTCATCATATATTCCCCATATAGAAGCACCGCCATCCAGCGGACATTCCAAGGACTAAATGAGAGGTGGCACACGCACACTTTTTTACGGCTTGCACTTTGTCTCTACATTCCACCTTTAAGCACCCCGACTCCATGGTATATACTAGTTCACCGTATTCATGGCACTATGGCCCAACGCTTGCTAAACCTTTCTAAAACCAAGGAGGTTATGTCCAGCGAGTATAACGTAGCAACCCTTTCTTCTCAGATACTGCTCAATGTACATGCCAATGGCTGCTATGGGGGAATGAGAGACAGGAGAATTCGGCTTTCAGTTAACGCGCATGCTGCAAATTTTTTTATTCTTCAAAAACGCACAGAAGAAATCTCTCACCGGCACCACCTTGGAGGTCAAAATGTAAGACTAGTTACACACTACGAGGGACGGACGAGTGCCTCTATAAGGAGCTTCGCCCCTACAAATAACCTGCAAATGTTCTTTGTGTGCACACGTTCTTTTTCAAATGCACCGTGTACGCAGATATTACATCTATGCCCCTTGACGGTAGCTGCTTCAATTAAACCCCCACGACACATTAGCGCACTTCACATAGCCCTACCCTGAATACACATGGCCGCCCTGCCCTGCACACACTTAGCCTTGAGCCCCGTTTGGAGTATAGTGGCAATCTATAGCAGCGACGCCCAGCACCCCCTTCATGTTTGCGGCCTACGACCTTCCTTCTTAATCGCGTCCGACAAAACTGCTCTCCGGAAGCAATTCACTCCGGAGACTTAATTTGAATTCCGAAGGGTGGCCAGGCCATCCACTTTGTATCGTTTGCACACTGCCAACAAAGGCACACTCATTAACTGTTGCCTCAGCAGACTGCGATCGGGCACGCTGACTTTTTACTTCCTATTGGCCTTGAGCATTGCAGCCGCCTTCCACCAGAGAGTGGTAGTGCTCTCACCACAAGCAGAAACACAGGCACCAAGTATCCATCTTTCAAGAAGTGCTGTAGAGAACGGACACTTTAGAGCCCATCTCATATTCGTCGACCCCTATGATCGCGTTAATGTAAAGTGCACTTTTCTAGATATTGCGGCAACAGACGTTATTAGATAGGCGTTAACTGAACGTATATGATATTACTTTTCCATTAAAGTGTCTGTCTAGCTGTGCAAACAAGGTGTGAAATAGAAAGCACATGAAGGGGTGTAAGAAAGGCGTTTTTTTGTTTTCTTACATCAAAGAAGATATTTTAGAGCTGAGCGATATATAAAGGCCCTCTGGATATGAAGGTTGTGTAGCCGTGCTCCGTTTTATAAAAAATTATCCAGCCTTGCGATCACTTATAACATTCAAATTAAACTTCAGTAAACATGAGTGGCTGCCTTGAGCTACTCATTTTCATTCACTTAAAAATGAGCAGGCCTGCAGAGAACATGAGAAACGGTTACAGCGAAAGCTCTCACTATTTGGCGAGAGCCGCCTTTGTTGAGTTCGTCCCAAACTCATTTTTTCTTTAGTGAGAGAGGGGGCAATGAATGCAATTACCTTTGATAGGTACCCACTACGTCAGAAGTCCAAAATTTTGCGAAATAGTATAGGACTTATATTTATCAAACATTCTGTGGAAAGACGAGGTACCTGCATACACCTGTGATGCATGGTGGGCACTTTGTTTCCGCTGTGCCTGAGAACGCTGAAAAATTATACCTGCGCTGTTCGTAACATGTGGGAAGCCTTAAACTACCCACTCGTAGCCCATTTCGTAATCTGTGACGCTCGCTTGTTCGACTTTTCTTCCATGCATTGTTACTTAAGTCTACGTAATTTCTTGCCCGACACGATCATCCTTGTTTAGGCTATTTCTGCAAAGGAGGTTCAATGCACCGGTAGAATAGTCGACTGCTACGAAGAAGGCCGGGTTCAATCCTATCTGAGTCTGAATATTTCCTTCCAGTTTGTTCAAGTGTGGAGCACTTTAGACGTCCGGCCTGGTTACCGTCTATTGACTCGATGGGGCATGATCACGCTCGAATTAAAGCGTTAGATACAGGCAACAAGAAAACTAGCAACGTTCAAAACTGGGTTACAATGAGTGGCATAATGAAATTGTAGTTAATGTTTTTTTTTCATTATGTTGCTGGCCTGTATCTGAAACGTCATAGCAACTCAAGCAAGCTATAGTTTAAATGCACCGTGAATAATAAATAGGTCCATTATTCTTATATAGAGGAAGACAAAACACGACACCTTACAACTGTCCAGCAGGCCACCAACCATGTCATAATTCTGCCCGTTTGGATTATGAAGTGATTAAATAATACCTGCTCTCTGATCGTCGAACACGGGAGGCACCATGCGATAATTTCAGCACTGTTGCCGTTTTTGGCGCTGCCTACAGCAGTGTTACTAAATAAGTGGCAAGCAGTTGCATGACTTGCTATTAGGCAGTGAGCTTTTTTTTCTTTTGTAAATATATATTGCAGAACGTTTGTCATGATACGGTATCTAACAAATGCCAGATTTAGCACACTAAAAAGAGATTCACCAGTCCCACGCTGTCAGCTATAGACACTCCATTCCTTCTTTCCACGTTCATCACGGAATTCCGAGCAATAGTGCTAGTTGTTTCTACTAACATTCTGAATTTTCAATGGACACAATATTGCATTTACAAGGTAAATAACACTTGCTTTGCAAGATTTGCATCAGAAAAAAGCAAGACTACTTCTCCGGCTGAAGGGTACGGTTGTTTCCAGTCACGTAAGTCGGGCTAGAGCCTGAGCAGCTGGCCATAATTAGCATGGCTTACGCGCGAAGTATTTTGAGCCTCAACTAGCTCGCATAATCACTCTAGGACGTAGGTGAAGCCAGGAGGTGTGGGGCAGGGGGGGGGGGGCGCAAATGCAGCTCTGTACATTGACTTATTACGAAGAGGATGCTGCGACGAACTTTCACTACTCCTGAAGGGAGACCCCGCGCATGCTTATGCTACAGGACACGTAATTTTTCACAAGGCGGACTTCTGCATATTTCGGACGTCTCCTAAGCCCGTACAATGTAGTCGAATGCTCTAGGAAGGCCTCGACTGGCCAGAGCACGTGAATGAGCTCAGCTTCTACAAGGTCTCGGCCGGAGATAAATCTTCATGGGAACCCTGACTTTTGAAGCACGTGACTGGAGGGCGGTAAATGGAATGTTTGTCGTCCACTTTGATGTTCAAGGGAGGAGGCCGGAAGCATTGCTTAGAGAGGAAATGGGGGACTGCTGAGTTGGAGGGGTGTGGCTTAGAACGTGCATGCTCTGTAATTAGAGTGCGCGCCTTCGTTTAATTGCTTCGGCACGAAGCAGAGTCTATCACGCTGAAAGTGCATTTTCGTGTTCGACGCTTTTACTACGCGAAACTACATGAAAACGTTTCTTGTAAGAGCACTTCTCTTCAGGGTTACGTTATGATTTTAATAGTTAGGTGGTCACCAGTACGAGAGTTTTAACGACATGTTATACCTATGAGTCCGTTTTCCCTGAAAGATCACCTTCGAATTTGTCGCAATAAGATTTTGCTGTGTAGTTTATATTTTATTTGGTATTCGCAATGCACGTTTTAGAATAAACAAAACGGTGCATTCTTTCACGCATTGAAGTTTGGCTGGAAGAGCACAAGGTCTGTTCATGTTCTTTTATTACAATAAAAAAGCGCGGACAATGTAAACGAGTTCTCTTTTGCCATCAGCGCCGCCTGAAACGTCACGTTCCGCACAAAGTCCAAATTGATAACACTTTCCCGTTCATTGTATTCTCTTTTCGC
>NW_023613290.1:0-10000 GCF_013339725.1 Rhipicephalus microplus
GTCATTCATCCATTCATTGTTGGCCATAATTAATTGGAAACAATTTACTTTAAGAAAACCCACGGACCGGACGGTGACTCCGACGTGAACAGATCGATCGCTCGAAGCCAGCGGACGCTCTTTCACCCGGGTACAATGATTTTTCCACCGAAGAACAACACTCTTGTATTATTTGCTGGATGCCTGTCCTGTAATCCGCTGCTTTGTTAGAACCACTCGAACTTTATATTCAAGCGCACACATTTCAGGCCCTCACTGCGAAGGCAAGGCATTGTCAGTCAACTTTCTATTTGAGCCTCCGATCGATAACACACATCATTAACCCATAAAAAAAACAAGAGTAAACGCAACAAAAGAAAGCTCTTATCGCAGGCAAAATAGATTTTTCCTCTTGATACAGGGGCCGCTGTCGAAAAGACGCCCAAGCATAATTTTTTTTTTTTCGAGCAAGATTGTGCGAAACAGTTCCTCGATTCAGGAAACAAACAGTTCGGTAGCGCAGGCACGATGACATTGCCGAGATGTGCTCGAAGTGCTTGAACAGCATTTCAACATGTTTGAGCGTGAGAAGAGGAGAGCAAGAACTAGTGTCGTGTGCGTGTTTGGAAAGGTCACTGGAAATCGTTTACAAGGTCACTGCGCGTTTCTATTGTATCGTCTATGTCTGTATTTTCGCTAAAATTCAGTCACCGTTTCAAGAGCTCTTGTTTATAGCTGTGTTTGCATAATGAATGGATACCAATTAGTCCACCTGTCAACTCTCCTGCAAATCACTTTATACGAACGTTACTAATGTCACGCTTGTCACTGAATCTGAGCAGTCGCACACTACGTAAGCTGTTGTCATCGTCGTCTTTGTTGATGGCTTTTACTACGGGGCGAATATCATGCTCGTTTCCACGTCTCATTAAGTTATGTCGAAAAGCGAAAAGCCTGCCCTGCCCTCACCCCATGACGAGGGTGTCGAACTCAAACTAGCAACATCGGGATCAGCCTCTTCGGTGTAAATGCCAACAGCAACGTCGGCATACCATTCGGTCTTCTGATCAACATCGGCTAGATAGGGCTTTATGTGACATATCATCTTGGTGCGACAAATGGGGCATGAAAATTAGCACTACAAAAACAGTTCTTTTACGTATAACCAGGAAACGAAACCCCATAACTTTCCGGTACAAAATTAAAAACACCTTAATCGAGGAGGTTAGTAAGTTTAAATACCTAGGTATCGTATTGAACTCCAGATTAGATTGGAACGACCACGTTCAGCAGGTAACTTCTTCAGCGCTAAAAAAACCTGGTCTTTTACGGCATAAACTTCGAGGTACACCTAGTAACGTTAAGTTTTTAGCGTATAATTCCATAATTAGGCCTAAACTGGAGTATGCAGCGGTTGTTTGGGACCCGCACACGAACAAAAACATTAACGAATTGGAGAAGGTTCAGAGGAGGGCTGTTCGTTTTATTTATAATAAATATAAAAGAAGTGATTCTCCGTCAGGTATCACGGCACTCAATAAAATCCAACCACTACACATTAGACGCCAAATTGCCCGCTTAGCTTTTATGGAATCCCTAATTAAGTGTAAGACTGGATTATCACCCACTCCATTCATTAGTCCGTCCACCACGAGGAAAACACGACATACACATAGCCACAGTTTATCCCCATTCTTTGCCCGAACAAATACCTTTAAGTTTTCATATTTTCCACGCACGGTAGATGACTGGAATAAATTGCCAGAAAGAATTTTTAGTGGAAATTTTCTGACAGCCCTACACGATCATTTTAGAAACTTTTAATTACTGACGTTCGCGTTTTTAGCAATGTTTCTTGAAGTTGTGCGTGATTTTCTAGTTTTATTTGGATTGGAAACCCTGCTATGTTTGTGCGAAAAGTCGGTTTCACCGTGGCTTGTTTATTTGTAGTTCCAAGTGAATTCTGCGTTTTGTTGCTTCATTGGTTTTGTTAAATTGCATTGCATTGTATGTGCGTGAACATTTTTTTTTCTGCCCGTCCTGCTTGGACCATTAAATTGGTCTGCAGTATTGTATAAAAAAAATACAACTGCAGGGTACATGTAGGTGGCAGCGACATCACTGGCAGACCCATAGTTTGTTTTCACTATTGGTGTAGAGGTGAGGGGAACGGGGGAGGCGGGGGGGGGGGGGGTAGTTTCGATGTTTCTTCAAGTCGCGCGCCCTCTGTGCGTCTTGTTTACGAGTCGGAAGCTGTCGTTCCTGTAGTGTAGTTTTTCTTATCCTCAACTCCGAGGATCTAGGGAGGGGATGGTCAAGGAAGCACTGTGATTGGTGCAGCGTCCGCGTGGCACGTGCCACCGTTTAAAGCGAGCGCAGCTGTGAGAGTCGTATCAGATGGGAAAGGCAGAGCGTTAAGATATAGTATGAGGTACAGAAACCGTTAGGGGACCAGCCGAAGAAATGGCACGAGTCGGCTGCTCCAACGGCTGTCTATACATACAACGCACTTGACGACCGAAGAAGAAGACGGTTGTAAATGACCTCCGCGGGCGCTTGGAATCAGAATATATGACCATTTAGCTTCTGATAGGGCCCGAAGATGTCAGAGTGTAGAATAGAGGCACAAACAAGGCGATAGATTATTAAAATTTAGCATAGATGTTGTATGGAGTAGCATGGACCTTGTATGGTGTTTGTTGTCCTACGTGTCAAATCCGTATGGGTGCAATACGAAGGTGCAACTAATGTATACAACGATTGTGGTATATCAACGAGGAGAATATGCAATGTTTGTGTTTCACTATACTAATAAGGAAACTATTGATAATTCAGTATGTACTAGTTTATCTTTTTTTTTATCGTGGAGCTGTTGCAGGTCAAGCCTGTGCTGTCTGGGGTCACGTAGGTCACGTGGTTGGAGTAGGATGGAATAAAGAAATCAGCAAAGAATCATGATGCTCAGAATTATTGTTATTAAGGTAACGACGATAAAGGATTATGATGATTACTCCCACTATATATATGTGTGTGTGTGTTGTTACGTTTAGTAATGTATTTATTACGCTGTGGCGTACTGGTAGACTTCAAGGGGTCGTGCACCAGAGGCCTATCTCGCTAGCCGAAGTCCTCTTCTCTAATCTGCCTGTTCCCCGCTAGGCACAGGCTCATACCCAAATCACATATGCAGTAACTTTTCCCTCCGCGCAGACGAAGCCCCCGTGCGAGTCAAAGAGTCTCTCTGGGAATGTAGCGCTTCAAATGTGCTATGCGGACTAGTTCAGTCTTTGCAGATCGTTGGCCATTTGAATGAAGACGTGCTACGCAGTAAGTTACATCGCTGAAGCGGTCTAGAACAACATAAGGTCCCGCATAGTGTGCCAGCAATTTTTCACACAACCCACGTTTCTTATTTGGCGTCCACAGGAACACGTGGTCTCCGCGATCATACATCACGTCTCGACGTTTACGGTCAAAACATGTCTTCGAGCGATCTTGCGAAGCGAGGGTGCGCAGGTAAGCAAGACGTTGGGCTTCATCTGCACGGCAGACGATCTCGGATACACTGGAATCATGGTGGTCCATAAACGGGAAGACGGTATCTAGGGTATGACGAGGTGGCCGAGCATACAGAAGAAAAACGGACTGTAGCTGGTAGTCTCATGCTGTGCGGTGTTAAATGCGTAAGTGATGAAAGGTAGCACGCCATCCCAGTTCTTGTGATCTGCTGCGACATACATAGAAAGCATATTCGTGAGAATCCTGTTAGTTCGTTCCGTCAGACCGTTTGTTTGGGGATGATATGGCGTAGAGTGCCGAAAGCTTGAAGCGCATAGACGAAGCATCTCTTCCACGACGTCTGCAGTGAATTGTCACCCACGATCACTGATGACAATTTTAGGAGGTCCATGTCGTAGAATCACAAAACGCAGCATGAATAAACACATGTCAGCTGCAGTTGCCGATGGTATAGCAGCTGTCTCGCAGTACCGTGTTAAGTGATCGGTACATACGACTATCCAGCGATTGCCATTAGAAGACCTCGGAAAGGGACCTAGAAGGTCAATCTCAACTTGCTCGAATGGAGTTCTAGGGGGTGGAATAGGATGTAGTCGCCTGGAGGAGCACTGGTAGGGCGCTTGCGGTGTTGGCACCCGTTGCAACTAGAGACGTACTGTTCCGTCGTGTGGCGCATTTTCGGCCAGTAAAATCTTTCTTGAAGGCAAAGAGTTTTCGCTGTGCCTAGATGGCCGGACGTTGGCAAGCGTAGAATGGTTAATTTTTTTTTTTCGTGAAACACAAAGCTTTACATACACATTGGAATAAGCTTTCGTAGAGGCCAGAAAATACGGAAGTGTACAGTACCAATATTGAGCTTAGATACATTTAGTAAGAGCCTGCACACATCATGTCATGGTAGCTCGCTGTTAAGTTTGCGTGTTGTTTCACGTGTTAAAAGCTTTCTCAACACACCCCTAGTTTGGGCAATGTCATTATTAAATTTTATATTAAACGCAGCCAATGCGGTTCCACACTGCGTATCCTTTAATTGTTTACTAGCCAATGCTTATCCAGGCGAGAAACTATGCGATCGCAGAAGACAAAGGCGACTCGGGGAATCATGCTCTAAATGTCTCAATAACACTATAGCATCGGCTAGATGGTTGTTCGTAACGATGCATTCTTAATCCATTTGCCATCGTTAACATCGTCTTACAGAAAAGCACAGGTCCACAGAAAGCGTCTCCTTAAATCGCCTGACGTGCTTGTGATGTCGCACGACAGTTTGACGCTCACATGCATAGCTCACCGTTCGCCTCAAGTCGATTTAGCTGAACGTCTGGAATGCAGAGAGATGAAAGCACAAACTACGCGCCAGTGAACACCCAACGAGCGTGTTATTTCAACGTCGCTCGCTTCGGGCTAAAACGTTCCGTCGGGTGTTATTTTGGGCATAGCCCGCCCTCGTCGCGTCGCACTGTAAAGGTTTGCCGACGTTCGCCTTCTTGTTCAACTTGGCCAAATCGTATTCGCTTGCGAGAGGAAGGTGCAATAATAGCTAGCCTGCGCAGCTTGCGTGAGCTGCACGCAACTTATTTCGGTCTTCCCTTGCCGTGAACGGCCGCCCTCAGAAGTTGAACTGTGTCGTGACGATGTCTGCTGACTATACACGCAGCAACTTCGAATTGCGTGCATCAAATACGGAAATATGGTAGAGAGCACGAGCTGCCCTTGAAAGTTTGTATGGTGATGTACATCACTGGCTAATGAGGCCTTTGAATCTTGATTTCGACGACCGTATTCTGGAAAGGACAGCGAAAACGTGCGTGAACCGCGCTATTCGTGCAGTTTAATGTAGTTCTTTGCACTATTAAGTGGCACCCGAAATAGTCGGAAGCTTGTGTGAGGACATAAATATTCCCCCTTTATTACTACCGGCTTCATTGAGCATGAGCAATCTTATTAGTAAAGATGCAATGTTTGAGCAATTTGTCACGAGAAATGGGCAGGATGGTTTATTTAGATAATGTTGGGAGGAGATAATCGGGGTAGAGTTTGAAGAAATAAAATGAGAATTGACAAAAGTCAGTTTTGTGCCGTCGCGCACAATATAACGTTTATTAAAGCGGGAGTGGGGAGGTGGGATGTTTAACGTCCCTAAACCACGATATAGTTAGAGGGACGCCGTAGTGGGGGAATCTGGAAATTTGGACAACCTGGGGTTCAGAGTGCATCTAAATCAAAGTGCACGGGCCTCAAGCATTTCATCTGCATCGAAAACGCGGCCAATGCGGCCTGTATTTGATTGCGCAACCTGTGGGTCTACAGTAGAGCACAGCAACTACTGTATATGGCACCATCGCGGCTTTACTATTTGACTTTGCTGACTGCAAGAGGAGTAAGGTGTACAGGTTCCTTAAGTACAGCGCATGTGTCCTTACAACAGAACGCAGACGGATGGACCACACAAAACACTTATACTTGAATACAGTAAAGTTCTTGTGAGTGAACTTCAATACCGTTAATGAAGTACTGATGGCGCACTGTACAGCAGGAGTGGCAGCGTAACAAAATCACGAACAGCCTTGGGTAAGAGCCTTATAGGCATACGATCACACGCAAGTACAATACGTGAACAACCAACACACACTCACGCAAACACACGCACCCACATATTCACGCACATATTCACGCACACTGAGGCACACATGGATTCGCGCAACAAGCACGCACCCATAAAGCGCCCACAGATTCATACGCACACGTTTGGTTGAAATTACTCAGCGCTCAAACGACGTTGCTATACCTCTCCGAAGAAACAAATAGTCCCCAATGCACGCAATTACTGCGTCCCAATGCATGAAAGCACACCGCCGCCTATTTCACGCTTCAGAGTTCCACCGCCGGGTTGACGCGCTTCACCGCGCACCGAGCGCTGGCGTATACTCTACTTGAATGACGAGGCACCACGTCAGAGCCATCGTAAGTACGTACGCATCTCCTTCGCTTTAGGCTCTTTGAGCTTTTTTTTTTTCTTTTGTTGCTCCAAGTGCGCTAACGTGGCAGGCATCTTGAAGTGCGCGACCATTAAAGAAGACGACTGAGGGTTAGAGGAAGCGTTGTTTTCAGCCTGTTTTCTTTTACGGGGGGGGGGGGGGGGGGGGGGGTTGCGATTGTGCGAAAGACCAGAAGGCGCCGCCGCCGCCTCCTATATCATCTCATGCGAGTGTCCTTAAAAATACTAATGCACAAGGAAAGGGTACACCTCTTTCCCTTCTGTCTCTCGTGTAAAATGCACCTCCACAGCAGAGAGACAGAGACAGAGACAGAGAAAGAAGAAGAACGCTCAGGAAGGTTCACTATAGGTTGCACTTGGTTTGCTAACCTACACTTGGGCACGAGGAAAGTAAATCTAACAAATCAAGAAAAAAGTTGAGTTAAAGGAAGTACAGTATCTGATGTATAGCTCGAATTAAGGCTCGGGGTAATTGGTTCGCTGTTTAAAATAGGCGGTAAACTCATTTAGTAACTACGAATTAATCATGAACCAGTGGCGTCGTAGTTGCAATTATTCCCCGCAAAATAACTATAACTTGTTCTCACGCTTTAACTTTCTTAAGTTTGGCCTCCAGACATTGGCATCAAATTATGCAAATCTCACGCACTTATAGAGACAGTCAACCATTGCGCGTATTTCAAAATTATATTGCTAAAACTCGTTCTGATTGGATTGGATTGGATAAACTTTTATTTGGTCCTCCAAAACACAGATCACTGTGTTGCGGGCAGCTCCCACGTGGGGACTGAGATGCCAAGCTCCGCCCCGCCGCGGTGGTCTAGTGGCTAAGGTACTCGGCTGCTGACCCGCAGGGCGCGGGTTCGAATCCCGGCTGCGGCGGCTGCATTTCCGATGGAGGCGGAAATGTTGTAGGCCCGTGTGCTCAGATTTGGGTGCACGTTAAAGAACCCCCGGTGGTCTAAATTTCCGGAGCCCTCCACTACGGCGTCTCTCATAATCATATAGTGGTTTTGGGACGTTAAACCCCACATATCAATCAAATCAGATGCCAAGCTCCTCAGCCGCCTCGCGGGCTTGGTGGACAGCCCAGAGCTGATCTGCCAAGGACGAGCTGCGGATTGCCGCCTCCCATCTGGCAGAGGTGATGTGCGATAAATGAGCGAATTTGGTGCACTGCCAGAGCATGTGTTCTAATGAAGCTATTTGCCCACAATGTGGACAAAGATTACTTGGGTATAGGTCAGGGTACATGATGTGTAACATTTTCAAAGTAGGGTACATCCGCGTTTGCAAAAGCCTTAATGTAAGTGCTTGGGGCCGGGTTAGATTTTTGTGAGGTGGAGGGAAAATCCTTCTAGACAGGTAGAAATGTTTAGTGAGCTCGTTATATGTTGTAAGAATTTCCCGGAAAACCGGTTTTATGATCACCCCGATCTAGCGATGAGATTCCCACTGCCCATAAGGGACCCATAGTCTTTGATGATGTCATCAACTAGAATCAATGAAGCCTTCACGGCGCCAAACTTTATTTAACCAATTTCTTCCCGAAATAAATGAGCAAAAATGCAGTGATTTACGTCCTATTTCTCTTCTGACGAGCGTGCTGCAACCCGATCACATTACAACATCCTGGCATGTTTGTCGCGACATCAGTTTTATTTTGACACAATTGCACGCTGCAGTCGCTATTGCTTTTACATGTCAAATTCCGGAAGCGGTACGGGTCGGTTTTTACTGCAAGTACTCCCACAGGAACACTGTGGTTGCTTTCGCTGTGCGACAGATGGCACGTATCGTTTTCTTGAAAATTTCTTGCTTCGCAAGCTCCCACATCAATTGCATTCGTTCTAGCTGTCTTTGAATGTCGGTGGCTTGTCGTAGTTTAACGTGACCTACACGTCATCTTGCCTGTATCACCCGTCCACGGAAGGAATTCATGCTTGTGTTTCCCTAACGAACTTTTCACGCATGCAGGCGTGAACTAATGGCAAATAATATGCTGCGGGAAGATTCGGGTGATGTTACGTCATACAGTTGCACATTTTGAAGGAGCGAAACAATCCCTTTCTTAATTTTACGAACTTCCCAATTTAACGGATTGATTGATTGATTGATTGATTGATTGATTGATTGACTGATTGATTGATGATTGATTGATGATTGATTGATTGATTGATTGATTGATTGATTGATTGATTGATTGATTAATAAGCCGGCACAACCAAGAGATATCGTCGATGAAACGAGCGGTGCCTGGCTATGTAAAAGAATTTGTTCATAAAGTCAAAATCATAAACAATAAATGGTTTTGAAATCACTTTCTAAGATTACTTCACGAGAAAAAAAAAGAAATCAAAGAAAGAAGTGAAGTTTTGAAAGGATATGCTTGATTTCGATACCCTCAGAGTTCAAGTCATATGAAAAATGAATTAATTTGAGCACCCCTTTAACCTCGTTTAATTGAGTTTCAAATGTAGGGGCACGCAATGGCTGCCTTTCGTTAGTAAACGAATGGCAGTTACATCTGAACAATGTTCTGCGTTGCCCTCACGATCGGCAATGTAGCGGCAAGGGCGCAGTGAAATAGAAGAACAGAATGGAAAGCGGCAGTGCCACGAAAATGGAGCCGCGGAGAAGGCCGACTCCGCCCAGCCCAACCCTCCGGGTGAATGCTGTTCGTTTGGAGAGGGAGTAAAAAGGGGGCCACGACGCCGTTGTTGTGTTTACGAGGTGTGACGACGGGGGCGCGACGAGGCACTTACGTAGGCTGCGTCTGCGCTGTCCCCGGCCTGATTCCGTTACCGCTTCAAAAGAGGCGACCGCCGAGCGGCCTTCTAAGAAAACTCTGTCATAGCGGAGCGGTTGGGTATGGCGGCGGAAGGGGCTCATGCCGACCGCCGTTAAATGACTTTTTTAAAAGGTGTAAAGATGTAAAGTCGCCGAAACTATCGTGTTATATATGTGACGTTTTATTTGCGTTAGCTGTGATGTACGGTCGTCAGCAAGCTATAGAGTTGAACGCTACGCAGCGTGACCTGGAGTGGTCTGACCTGTAGTGGCTCTGGCTGCTGTGACGTCGGTAAAAATGCCGAAGCCACGAAGTAGCCTGGCAAATAGGTTACTCGCTCCCCTTGTAATACCGGCCAATCACTGGCTAAACTACCGATACTTGTGTAAAATAGCTATACTTAAGCAACTCCAAGCAGAACTTTGCCTTCCATTCCGATTTTACGGTGGTGTTATGACGTCACACGTGGCATTTCTGCTAAAACCACGTTACCGGGGGCTTTGGATGGCTAAGCAGACTCTTCAGTTCAGGGATGTTAAATTAGTGAGAAAATCACTAATTCAGCGTCTTTTCGACCGTGCTAGCGACAATTCTGTCTCCTTGGAGTCTGCGACTTTTGGGGGAACTGTGGCAGCGTGGGCTAGTTGGTGATATGATGATAGTTATAGCACGAAAATAGAACTTGTCCTTCTCGTCTATGCGTCGTCGTTCTG
>NW_023613290.1:15000-22500 GCF_013339725.1 Rhipicephalus microplus
CTTCGTTCTTATGTGGCGCCTTAGTTAGCTGTGTTTCTCGTGCATGGGTAACCCTTCTGTTGCCCAAAGGCCTAACCACACGTACCCCTTCGTGCGCGTCAGTACGTGGCTTTTTAATGCGGCGCCGCGCCCTCTCCCTACAGAGATAGAGAGAGGGCTCGTGGCTACGCGAAGCCTGCGTGCCCTCTCTCTCTCTGTAGGGAGAGGGCGCGGTGCCGCCCTCTTCCTCTCTTTCCCTCTCTCTTTTCACATGAGAGAGGGTCGGTGCCGCGTCAAAAAGCCGCGCGCTGACGCGCTCCAGCGGACACGTGTGGTCAGGCCTTTACACGATTGTATCCTCCATAGTTTTCTGAAAGTAACTAGAGGTGACTCTGGCGTTGCGATCGTTCTACCACCATGAGAATGATGGGTAGTAGACGAATTGGCCTTGTCTTCGTGCTTACAGGCTTCGAACGCATTTGTGGCTTTGTTCATTGCTGTTTTGGTTTTGTTGCGAATAAAAGAACGGACCATTGCAAACGTCGTGACCCGATTCGAATTGGGGAGCCTAAAAGGTCGAGGTTGGAAAGTGTAACTGTTGAACATTCACTGATTGTTGTTTCGTGACAATAGCAGCACCAAGCCTTGCGAAGCCAAACAAAGCCGGAAGTACAAAGGCTAGGCATAGTTTTGTGCTACCCTCATTCCCATGCTCGCTGAAACGCCGTGCGATTGCCGCTTCCATGTACACTAGCACCAGAGTTCCCTATAGTGTCCCACTAGGAAACTATATGGTCTGGTCTACGCATCAAGTGGCCAGCCCATGGGTCCATTTATTTCGCTTGATAATAAAATAACTGATTTTTAAATTATCTCCAAATAGTGCGTTTCGCTTCGCTTAGTCCGGGTTCTTGAAGTGCATCATTTTAGTCCAGTGACAAGTGTCCCGTCGCTAAGCAGTGTAGCTCTGTGAAATGTTCGTCACGATCGAAAATTCTCGCGCTGTCACGTTCGCGGAAAAAGGAAGCGACGCACGAGCAGGACAAATAGCGGTGACGCCGCGATAGTTGCGTCACTTCCGCTTCCGAGGAGACATGTCACCAACGTTAACTCACTTTCATGACTTCACGCGCAACGCGCACGTTTTGCGCATGTGTGTTTTTGTTGCGGCCTTTCCTGTTGTCGCATGCGATACGGGTGTTGACACGTTGTCTCTGCTGTCTTACGGGCGAATGCCTTTAAGACACGAAATTTCTAGGTGACTTTACCTTACCATATAAATCTACTCTATACAGAGAGGACTCTGCCCAAGTTTGAAGCTCATAAAACTGCTGGCGACCCTATAGCGTGACGTACGCTACAGTACGAATTTCGGTAAATTCTCGCACCAGTCTGTCTAGTTGTGGTGACTTCATGGTACCGGAACATTTAAAACTGTCAGGTGCGCGTCATAAGCGGAGAAGAAGTACGGAGCATCCATGGAAACATGACGACATTTTGCCCGAGCACGTGTCGAGAACCCCATGGCATGTCGTGGCGTCAGGGTGCAGAAGGAACCGAAACTACATTTAGGAACCAAAACTAGACCTTTAGAAACGTTGCAATTGATCTATACAGCGCACTCATACTTTACAATGCATTTTGTGCGTTCTTTTGAAGGCTCGGCATTTTATTGACGAGCAAAACAAAACCAAACACAACTCAAGGAGCTCGTATCAGTGCCCCTTTAAGAATAACGATTATGCATCCCGTCTTAACCACGTCAATTTACGCTTAGAAAAATGTATCTCAATGGTAACCCTGCGTTATGTGAGTCAAGAGTCTAACAGTAGGCAAGCCGGTTCTAATTTACTCTAATCTTCTTTTTTCTTCAGTTTACATATATGCACTGTATACATGGCGACACTTCTTAAATCTTCTGCTTTCCGCAGCACTCTTAGTTGCTGTTTTTGCAACAAACGTGTGTTTTGTACAAATGTGCAGGTCAGGGATACATGAGTGTGGTTGTGCGCACTAACGTTCGACGGGTAACCTGAGACCCACCATTGTAGCTTTGAACGTCATAATGAAGACCTACAGGGAAAGACGAAAAAAAGAGTAGTATGTGTGACACCTCTCCAGTAGTTCTGAACTGTTTTTTATAGGAACACGTTAACTCTCTCGTGGGTCACGTGACTCTGCGAAGAGAGTTCAAGGACACCGAAGAGTGTTGACGTGCATATAGAGTGAAATACGTGGCAGGTGAGGACTACCCGAAAAGTGTCACACAATCTCTGTTTTCTTTTCTTGAGTGTATGTGGTTAGAGTACATGACGAATTGAAGCAAGCGCACAAACATGGGCAACAGAAATCAGCATTTGTGTTGGCTTCCTCTCATAGCTTGTGTCCGTGCCTGCATCCTACATTTCATCATGAATTCGTAACAACCAGTCTAGCATTCGTCCATTCTAGGCTTCATGAAGGTAATGATGCACTGCAGAGGTGCACAATAGACCGAAAAAAAATCAAACAGAACACTAAGCAGTCACGAAACTTGCGTTTCATTGTTATGGCTTTATTTTTTTTCTCTTTGTCTTCCTTTCATACATATCGCTGCTTTGCCCAAAGGCGTTAAAGCATGGGGTAACAAAGTTGAAAAAAGGTGAATCTTCGTTGTCACTAGACACTTGCTCAGACATGAGACTATTCAATTGATTATTAGTTTTCATAGCAAACATTCTGAGCTATTTTTCGTGCTCTTCTATACTTACCTTAGCAGTTCTGCTTCTTTTCCTTCTTTAATTTATTCACTTGTTCTGTGCTGGGAGTATGTCGCCGTTTTCTAGGAACCGATTTTTCTTTGTTGAAGCTCAGCTTCTGTGTGGCTTAAACGGTGTTTTTTTTTTTGTTATCTTAATCCCGTCTTTGCTTATTTGTTTCAATGCCTATATTCTTTTACGCGTCAGTGTGTCTACACTGAGTGTGACAGGCTGCCCTAAACGCTTACAAGTAAAGCTATTTGTATGTTACAGTAACATATAATCAAGAGTCGGACGGAATCCCGTCTGGTCGGGGACAAACATAGTGCAAAGTAACAAAACGCCGACCAATGTAAAATACACAAAAATTTAAAAAAGACGTTTCGGCTCCGTGTGGGGAGCCGAAACGTCTTTTAAGTTTTGTGTATTTCACCTTGGTCGGCGTTTTTGTTATTTGCCTTACAGTAACATAATATGAACGACCATGTGTCACCTTGATATTTTATCCCGTTTTGGTCAAAATGTGTAACTGCTCCTCCCAGCGGCACATTGTACGAAACAGTCATCGCTCTAAGCGTACTCGGGACGTGAAAAGCACATCGAGGGCACTGCAAAAACTAAAGCCAGTCAGGGACTCAACCGAATGTGGCCGGCGCAGGCCGGATGATCTGCTACTTTAGTGACACGTACGCATACACTTTAAGGATATATCCGCGGCCGGCGCAGGCCGGATAATCTGCTACTCTAGTGGCACGTACGCATACACTTTAAGGATATTATCCGTGTACCTTGACGTACGTTGCCTTCTCAAATGGCTACTCTTCCGTAAGCTGTTCTCGACTACGGGAAAATAGGGAAGAGATACCTGTACATAATCCAACCCACGTGGCTTCATTGAGGCGCCTGCGTCTAATATTGATCACTGCAACGTGCAGCCCAGAACATTGCATGATGGCACCCGTAGAGCTATGCAGAACCGACGACGGAGAATTTCGTATGTCACGATAATGTACAATGATACCACAAAATGATAAGAAAAAAAGTAAAGATCCAGGAAATGAACGATCGTTGAATAGATGTAACGACCATACGGTTTGTAATGCACCTAGTCAAACCAGCAAACCACGTAGTGAATCCTAAACATGAAAGCATTACCATTGTCTAATAGTACTGGGTAACGGAGTCGTGGTAAGTACACCAGCGTAGCCATACAGCATTCGCGGAAACCCTCTACCGAGGCTTCACGACGCCATTAGCGCTCGTATACGTGTGAGGCGACAGGTTTCAGAAGTAGACGACTATTCGGGGTGTGCGGCTTCGGCAAATGATTGGTTGTCACGCGCATCCGGTGGCTTGGATACAGCCACAATACTAGCCATGCCGAGGCCAGTCGATCGGCCCTTCCGTGTCTGGACAGAAGGGACTGCGGCATTTGCGTCGCCGCTCCCACTAAACCGTGTCATCACCGACATTAAACAACGCATGTGAGCGATATTTATGATGGTTGGCCGTGCCTTTGCTTGACGTCCATTTTTCTGTCGCAGACCACTCGAGCTCGGGAAGTGGACTCACGACAGACAGGGCACACCACGTTGCAAGCCACATTGCATGGTCGTGGGGGCCTTGTGAGACGTTAGTGTAGAAGGTTCTCTTTTTTTTTCATATTTAAATAAAAATATAAGAGAATACAGTTGGCGTTCAACATTACCTTTTCTCCCTGCAGATTCGCTAGATTGTTTGTGAATCACCAAGGAGTTTTTCGTATTATTCATTGTAATGGTGGTGTGTATTGCATGGCCGTACTACAGATTTTAAAATCACACTAATAAAATTTTATAAGCGTGGAAAGAGAGTGTGTGATTGATTGATATGTGGGGTATAACGTCCCAAAACCACCATGTGATTATCAGAGACACCGTAGTGGAGAGTAGAGGGCTCCGAAAATTTCGACCGCCTAGTGTTCTTTAACGTGTACCTAATCTGAGCACACGGGCCTACAGCATTTCCGCCTCCATCGAAAATGCAGCCGGGATTTGATCCCACGACCTGTGGGTCATCAGCCGAGTACCTTAGCCACTAGACCACCGCGGCGGGGCAAATGTGTGTGTGTGTGTGTGTGTGTGTGTGTGTGTGTGTGTGTGTGGTGTGTGTGTGTGTGTGTGTGTGCGTGTGTGCGTGTGTGTGTGTGCGTGTGTGTGTCTGCGTGTGTGTGTGGGGGGGGGGGGGGGTGTTGGGGTGGTGTGGGGGGTATCTTCTTCTTGCTGAAACAAGCTAGTGCACTAGAATTCACATTGTCTTTCTACCAGTCGCTTCCTGAAATCATCAAAAAAAATTCACGGTGTCTGTGAGGGCCAACGTTGCTCACAATTGGCAAAAAAAGAAGTACATTACCTTCTGAGGAAGTCAGAGGTTTAACTTCCCAAGCTTCAGAAAATTTTGTTGGCCTTATGTCGCCAAATACGAGGAATAAGACTTTGAAACCCTTGAAATCACGCACGGAGAGATTGGTCTGCAATTTAAAAATGAAACACTGAACTTTATTTCATCCCATATTGAAAAACTTATGATGCTTGAATTAACATTTTAGATTTAGCAGAGCGCAATTATCAACCTAAACCAATTCATTGTTTCTTTTAGTGTCTCTTCAATTTTACGATAACTTTACGAGAATATAGATTTTAGTTGCATTTATCGGAAGTACTTTGAAATTGTTTCTGCATTTGCTTCGTATTCGGGCGTATATGGCCTCATTAATCTCAATGACTGTTTTTTTTGTTTGTTTTATTTTTTATGGCGGACACTTATGTACAAATAATCCGCTCAGTGAGCGACTTCTTCATCAATTAACAACAAAAACACGATCGCAAGCGTGCATCATTAGGGTCTGTCATGCAAACAACTCTGACAGGGAAAAGACAAGGTCAAGAAAATTTAAAGTCGCAAACAAACACTGCGCACACAACAGTCCCATTAACAAGCACGCCCATGTAAAAACAATAATGCTTGTCTAAACACAGGCGTCAGCCATCGTAATCCTGATTTCCTTATTCGTGGTTGTCCGTACTGGGAGATTGAAAAGCAACTCTCATCACATATTGTAGATTGTATTGTAGTGACATCCATATATGTAGATAAACTTCATAAATAAAACAATCAATGACCTGGTTCTAAGTACCTCAAAACAAACTCGAGATTGAATAAACCGCATGGCCTCGAAAGAGAGAGAGATTAAGGTGAATGTAATAACGTCAACCATTACAAATATTCGGCTTGCTACCCCACACTAGGAGGGAGAAAGCTAGAAAGGTCATAAGAAAGGAGACAGGCAAAACCCGGGCCCATCCACACAATCGCGACTCTTCCCAGCGCTAAATGACAAGTGCCAGCACTGTTGTCACAAGTCATGTTGTTATGTTGTGACAGGTTGCATGTGATTTACAAGTTATGTGATTTGCAGTTGTTATTCTGGTTTGACACGGGCCGGTTTGTTATTCGTACGAACGGCAGCAGGGCATTTGTGTCTTTCTGCTGCGGCAAGCAGCAGTGAGCTAGGCATTGCTGTACAGCTTTCATAACACCGCACTTTACCAAGAGTATAGACAGATACATTTCTCAAGTTTTAAAAAAATTATATTCTAGTAACTGCACTTATCTTTAGCTAATACATTGGGCTTTCAATCGAGACATTGTGCATATTTTATTCCGACCACCAAGGCAAGTTTTTCATGCTGATTGCAAAGATTTTAAAAAAGTGAAATTTCCAACTTTATTTCAGACTATCTGCAATAACGCCAGTGCCTACATTATTTAACTTGTAGCATGTCAAACGAACCATCACCACATATTTAATTTGTGTCCTTTGAGCTTGCCATATTCTCGCAAAAAAAACTCAAATTTGGCACTTTATTTAGTATTGGTCGTGCGAAATGCCCTCGAAGAATCGATATACAAAGTAAGTCATTATTTTTGTAGTTAGATCACTTCATTACCCTGCTGCAAGTGAATTCCAGAAACTTTTTTTTTGAAAAACGTTTGAAAAATGTTGTTTGACGCCCTCTGGCTCAGCCAGCGCCAAACTACGGACTCTCATAAATAGGGAGGAAATTTTTTGGCAAAGAAAACAAACTACCAGGATGAGTTTAGATTTTTGAGAAACATGTGGAAATTTTTTAGCCATATCCGCGATGGTTGGACAAACGCTAGATGATTAGGCATGGTAACCCCATATATAAACAAGAGAAAATGAGTTGCACTATTGCCTGCTATCCCATCAGCATGTAAATTGTACTGAAGAAACACAGAAGAAGTGCAACGAAGAAAATAATAATAACAACCAATTAGGCAGAAGCACTCTACACATATACAATACGTGGAACATAAAAAAATGAGCACAATCTAAGGGCATGGTCCAGTATGTACAGGGTGGTCCTACCGAGGACGCAGTCCACGCAGATAGTTTTATATTCACTTATACATACATCGTGACTATGAGGTATCCTCATTTATAACTCAATACTAGGAAAGGGAGCAATACTGACAACCGCAAGCAGTTCATTAAACTTGTATTCATTTAAAACTGGCGAGGAGCGCTCACTGTTCATCTTTAATTATAAGGATGTGACCACGGTCCAAACGGGGGTTAAGGATATCATAGCTGAAATCAAGAAGAAGAAATGGACATGGGCAGGGCATTTAGCGCGTAGACAGGATAACCGCTGGTCATTAAGGGTAACTGACTGGATTCCCAGAGAAGGGAAGCGGGTTAGGGGGAGACAGAAGGTTA
>NW_023613290.1:25000-53600 GCF_013339725.1 Rhipicephalus microplus
CGCTTCTCTTTTTTTTTTTATCCAATATACTTCCGCTATTTTACAGGCCAGAACAACCACTCTTATGGTAAGAAAGGAAACTCTGGAAAACCCCGGCTCACACGAGCCAGAACCACAATGTGTATAGGCAAATAGGCTGAACGATTTTCTTTATAATAAAACTAACTCTGACGTTCATTAAGCGACCACTTTGGCCTATGTAAACCCGACCACAACTGGCTGGTATTTCATGTACTACGCCAAGCGAGCAATTCACATACGACCAAACGCGTTTCTTCACACACAGTGAGGCCCTCGTTGGTTTGGAAATGCGTCAACACGGGCCACCTGGTTTGCGTGGCGCAGAAAAAACTACAGGAACTTCGTGCTAATTAGCCACGTTTTAGAGGTTGTGAGCTGCTTTATGTACAAAAGGTACAACCATGAGTTATTTGACTACGGACACATGGGCTGCCTGCTTTTCCTTGTGTCCTTCAACAAAATATGCAGGCTTTCGGAAACGGTTATCGCGACAGAGTTAGGATAGTCACCTGAACGCAGCCGCTAAGCCTGATTTACGAAACTATCCTGCGTGCTGTGAAGGCAACATTTCGCCAGCGCCCCCTCAATGCACATGGCAGCGATAGCTTTTTTTCGTGTCACCGTATGTATAAGCATTGCCTCCGAAACCCCGGTAACATGCAGCGTATATAAGGTCGTGCTCTGTGCTTCGTATCCCAGAAGCCACGCTGAAACTCAATACCCAGAGAGGAAGGCAAGCGCCGGGTCGTCGTCGATGATCTGCGGTATACGTGCAAAAGCAAAACGGCGTATCGTATACGCCCCCTCGTGGCATTTCATGGGTGACAACCCGCGAAAGACAGGACGCCCTCAACTCGAAACGTCATCCTGTCGGTGTGAGTTTCTTATCTCCGGTCCGGCTCGGAGAGCGACTCCAAACCTGTCCTCTTCGTGGGGGCTGTTCTCCATAACGACACGCTCGGGCGACGCCATGACGACTTCAACTCGACACGCTCCCATGCATGTCAACCGCTATTTCATTCCTCTCGTCAATGGCTCCTTCTTTCTGTAGAGTTCGTATGTCTTTTGTTGGTTTTGTGTTTTTTCTGGCTCATTTGTGACCTGCCACGGTAGACTACTCATTGTGGTGCCTGTTTGTTGACCGGAAGGTCACGGGATCGAATCCCTGTAGCGCCAGCCCCATTTAAATAGAGGCCAAATCCGAGAGGCCCGTATGCTTAGATTTAGGTGCATGTTAAAAAACGCCAGTGGGTCGAAATTTCAAGGGCCCTCGACAATGGCGACCGTCACAATTATACAGTAGTTTTGGGAAGTAATACCCCGAAAACTATTATTATGGTTCATGTGAGGCAGACTTCACAGTAGTGAAGCTACAATTATGAGATGTAGCTTCAGTGAGTAAGGTCATGGATTACTTTTGTGGGCTCGTAGTTAAGTAATGTAATGAATGACTTCAAGTGTGGTACTTCAAGACGGTTATTCATTACTTTCCAGTTACCTAGGACCAAAAGCATAGTACGTCTGTTTCCCTTATGACATGAAAAAAAAACTGACCTCGAAAGAAAAAAAAAACAGCAGCGAAGAAAAGGTACTTTCAGAGCCAAACTTCAAGTTTGTGAAGTGAAGCAAGGATATCTGAGATTTTAATACATACGTGTAGCAAATAATGTGTACATCAGTTCTGCACGAACGATGAACGTTTGCTAAAAAATTTAAATGGATGGCATTTCTTTCTTTATGCTATAGTAATAAAATAGCGTTAATTTCAGTCATCTGTAATTCGTAATGTAGCTTAATCGCATTGTGAGAAATTCAGGAATGTAATTGCCTAATTTAATCACACCTTAGGAGTAATCTTGTCATGTGGGATGTGTGGGCATCCGTCTGTGCTCGACGTCTATATGCAGGCGTTGTGCGTCTGTGAGCATGCGCACGCCTTTCTAAATCACATGCGTGTTTGCGCGCCCTGTGAATTTCTCGACATCATATATGATGTCGAGAAATGAGAGCTATCGCATATATATATGCGATAGCTCTAATTTAAAACTACGACATCGTGATAGTCGCCAGTGTCTTTAGTTCGACACACGCATGTAAACGTGTCTACAATGACACGGACTTGTCACAGAAAGATTTTATGATGAGCAGTGGATATCTAGGTTTTGCCTGAAGGCGCGTCTAGAATAATAGTCTGGATTCGTATAAACTTACAAACTAGACAGAGAGATAGAGAGAGATTCATAAAATGAGAGAGAGGCAGGGGAAGCCAACCTTAAATACAGTGCAATGGCGTACAGTGTGTGGCAGATATGGAGCGTAACCAAAGCACACCGCAACAATCAACGATCATGCGTCTTTTGATTGGATCATGCAGTGTACCTTAGAAACTCCAGAAGTGCTTTCATCACGTGAGTTGCTCGGACAGCCTTCAACTAATCAGAAGCAAAGATCTTTCAGCAGCAAACACACAAGTTACGACCTTCAGTGTACAGCCACAGGCGACGTGTGTTTTTCGTGAAAACGCGTTATATATTGCACACACACTTTTGATTTGGTTAGCTGTAGCACTGTGAACGTACTACCGTAACTTGTCTGTTCATCAAGCGGTAAAAGTATAATAAGAATGCTGCTCTCGGTATCATCATCATCAGCAGCAGCAGCAGCCTGACTACGTCCACTGCAGGACATAGGCCTCTCCCATGTTCCGCCAGTTAACCCGGTCCTGTGCTTACATGCTGCCAATTTATACCCGCAAACCTCTTAATCTCATCTGCCCACCTAACCTTCTGTCTCCCCCTAACTTGCTTGCCTTCTCTGGGAATCCAGTTAGTTACCCTTAATGACCAGCGGTTATCCTGTCTACACGCCACATGCCCGGCCCATGTTCATTTCTTCTTCTTGATTTCAGCTATGATATCCTTAACACCCGTTTGTTCCCTAATCCACTCTGCTCTCTTCTTGTCTCTTAAGCTTACACCTACCATTTTTCTTTCCATTGCTCGCTGCGTCGTCCTCAATTTGAGCTGAACCCTCTTTGATTTCGGTATAACTCACGGTTAAGCTTCTGCTGTTACTTTCAGCAACCGCTAAAATGAACACCTGTTATGAAATCAAACGTTTCCGCTCCCGCACGGACGTCTTCTTCACAATAAGGATGACGGCGGAAATCGTCCACTTATGTTTGTTTTAAAATAGCACGTACAGGCATCATGCGCGCACGTGTTGAGAGTTGACGTCATTACGACACGTCGAGAGTGGTTTGGTCTAATTATTCTTTTTAAAGAATGATACGGGGCTGACGTGCAGATTACACTGTTTCCGGTGCACTCGCGGATGCTGTTTTAAGACGGAAGCTGGAAGGCAAACTTAATCCGCCGCTCCCAGGGTCGTATACTTCCTAATCCCTATCGTAACTCGCACGTGCATGCACACTGCATACCTCCCGCTGTCGGTGCCTCAACGGCACATAGCAGCGCATTGCTTATATGTTTTCTGGTTTTCCGTGGGAAGGACATACGATAGTGAAACATTTCTACGTTTTCTTTTTTACCTCTAACAACTTAAGAGACTGTCTGTGTGACTTTCGGAGAGCGTCGGGAGGCTTATTTCAAGTGTCTTCCACGGTGCCGCTTGCAGTTGCCGAAGCAGTATCGCATGTTGCGACGTCGTATGTTACACCAACAGGGGGGTGGCGGGGGGGGGGGGGGGGGTCATTTTTTACGTGTGCGCTGCAAGACGGAAGACTTTTATTCGAAGAGCCAGTGTACACGAGTGTCTACTTTGTATGCCCCGCGTACTTCGTATCTTTGTTTTACTGATATGATGAGAAGGAGACGTTGGTGCAAATACTAGGCACAGGCTATACTCTTTAGTTCTTCAAGAGATCGAGCTTGCAATACATAAAATTTCTCACAGCAACAGACAGAGCAACAGAACGTGGCAATTATAAATCGCCAAACAGAGTTTTGCGGGTAAAACTAGGAAATAAAAAAGGTGGTGAGGAGGGTTACACTAGCCAGTTGATTTCAGGGTCTTAACGTGGTGTTATTTATGATCATGATGATGATTAGTGGGATGTTGGGGCGCACAGGCAATAAGTGGCCAAAGAGCGCCATGTCAGTTATGTGGTGTTGATGATGATGAGTGTTGAGATGATAGCGAGGCCTTCCTGGCTAATGGTACACTCCTAATTAGGCCCCGCTTAAAATACTGCACATAGTCGGGAAACCGGACATTTTTTCACCTGGTTTCCTGGATATATAGCCCGCATTTATCCAGGAACTGATTACGAGTGTATAGGTCTTGCCTTGGCGTAGACAAAGAAGAGTCAAACCTCATGCAGCCTGTCACAGCTCACGCAAGAATCTCCAAACTCACACGTCAGAACTAACGTGCAAAGGTGGCTGTGTTACCATCCGATAGAAACGTGGGCCTTTCGTCACTCGTAATCAGCTCGAAATTTCTGGAGCCTTCCACTACGGTATCCCTTGTTACTATGTCGTTGTTTCAGGACGTTAAAGCCGAACGACTATTACTACTACTATCATCCGAAATTTTGTTCATTATCCTTAACGAAGGTAATGGATATTGATCCTTCAGGTTAAATGCCGAGTGTGAGCCCTATGATATGGAGGGGGTAGTTAACAAGAATTCCAGAACATTGTAATGAACCTCGTCTCGAAATCAAGCTCTGGTTATTTTACGAATAAAATGTTTTGAGATCCTGAAATACCATTGTGACACAATATTGCAGAAACAGCCCCGCCGCGGTGGTCTAGTGGCTAAGGTACTCGGCTACTGACCCGCAGGTCACGGGTTCAAATCCCGGCTGCGGTGGCTGCATTTCTGATGGAGGCGGAAATGTTGTAGGCCCGTGTGCTCAGATTTGGGTGCACGTTAAAGAACCCCAGGTGATCGAAATTTCCGGAGCCCTCCACTACAGCATCTCGCATAATCATATTGTGGTTTTGGGACGTTAAACCCCACATATCAATCAATCAGAAAGTGGGACAGTGAGCACACCGGCTTTCTGTTTGCTGTCCCGTCGTCTGTGCCGTTCTGCAATATTGATCACGACCAAAGAACCCTTGTGAAAGACCAGTCCGTCACGGACACTTGCTCGCCGATGCAGAGCTACCCGATAGTTTTAAAAGCTCAACATGCAATCAAAGAGCGGCACATATTAACTACGTGAGGACATCGCTGTGGTAATCACGGTAAGCCCAAGATATCCTCGCAGTACACGCGACTAAGCGAGAAGCATTGAGAGGTTACCGCTATGACCACGAATTGTCGCAATCACGTCTGAAGTCGGTGTAGACCGCAGGGACTACCAAGTGGTGAACTGAGGGGTTGGGGTCTCGCCAAAGGGGAGGGGCCCTGTCTTTCCCACCGACACGCCCCCCACGACTCGGGGTTCGAATCCGGACTCTTCGAGAACGCCCGCCGAGAGTTTTTCCTCCACCGCTACTGTGGGCGCGTTCCCAATGCCCTCCTCTCCCTCTATTTCCTCCTCTCTCCTACGGCTCTGCGCACTCATAATCGTGGGCGCTAGCGCGTTCACACACACACACAAATAAGTGCGCCAACTTACGGGCCCGACCCCTCCCCTCCTGGTAGCGTAACCCCGTGCCATCCATGTTAGCTCTTTCTTGGATCCTTTTATTATTTTTTTGTTAAGTACCGTTTGTTCAGTGCCCACATTTTGTTCGTCCATTAGTCGTTGCCTTCGACACGACCACACCGAGAGTGACGAAGAGGCAGAGGAGAGAGTGGTGCATGCAGCGCGCCACTGTTGCGAAGAAAGCGAATTACAAAACGAAGACAACTCCGACAAAACAACAAACGAAGTTAAACGAAAGCTCCAAAAGTCTGACAGCACTCACAGAGGCGCTTTGAAGCACGCACCAAACAGAAGGTCCTTTGAAAGACACTGCAAGAAAGCGAGGTTCTGTTCCGAATGGCGAGGAGCGCTCAATTTGTCGCTCGATAAGATGAGTCTTCGCTAAAAGCGAACGGGGTATACAGTAGCAGAGGGGTTTTGTCGTCTTTTATCACTTCCACTTACGCGTCTATGCGTTACTCATGGCATGTAAGCCGTTTCCTTGAAAAAAAATATAGTGTTCTAGTTTGATTTCCTACGCGTGGCGATACGTCGTGCATTACTGCTGTGACGAATCCATCTCGTTGAGTGTCGTTGCGAAACGAAGTGGACGGGACTGTGCACCTAAAGAAGAGATAATTCACAACGAGGTGAGTGGATGGCTTCCTTTCTTTCTTTTACGTGATTTTTTTTTCCTCTGTTGATTTATCTTACACCTTTTATCTTTGAGTGCGTTTATTTCGATATAAGATGAGAAGCAATGGCATGATGCAGTGATTTATGCGGCAATGGGCCTGTCGGTCGTAATGCGCTGACCTTGACTGATCGGAGCACCGTGGTGTTTTACACAACCTTCCGGGACTTTCCGAAGCTTTCCTGTGAAAGAAAATATTGTGTTTCGTAACTTCAACATCGTATTATTCTATGCATGATTATATCACGCTCGTTCATTCTCGAGAAAACTGTTATGTCTTACGTTTTTTTTTTATTTCGAGTAAAACTAATTTTAAACTAATTCGTGACATCTTTCTGGCATCATTCGTGGCATCATTCTCTTCGATGAGGAACGGTAAAGAGACTTTCATTTGCAGACACTTATTCATCAAGTATTTAATTAACAAGCTCTAGCTACATGCACTACCTTGATCAATTTAGCTAACACACTCCATTCAATTTAGTCGATGCAGGCTTCAAGCAACGCCAGTAAAGATTTATTAATGATATTGAATGCTAGACAACCCTTGCTACTTTCACCAGTGTGTTTAGAGGAGCAACGTCGGAAACATCGCCGCAGATTTATGTAAGGATTTAGAAATTCTATATCGCCCAAAATACCAGTTATGATCAATAAGCATTGTGTATAACTGTACACCGCTTTGTCACTCATTCACGTGCCTGAGTGGTTAATGTCGCGAGGGGTTCACGGTGACACCGAACGATCCCGCTGATGCTCTGTTTTTCTTGTTTTTCTTGCGCCAGGTGTTTAGAAACGTCACTGTAGGAAACTCAATGTCATCATACCGCCCCGCAAAGATCGTGCATGCCATCTTCCGAGAAAGCTTCTTCGTTTTCCGATTCTGTCTTTAACCATGATCAGGTCTAATGTCCTGCAAAGCTTGGTGTGGTCTGAGGAAGGTTTATTAAACTATACACAGACACTTGAGACACTTATACACTGAGAACTTCGAAATCATACGAGTATAATTTATGCAAACGCAGACGCAATTCTGTACAGACTTCAATAATTCACTGTGTGGTGCACCATGCACTATTGAGCTGAAGCGAAAGAGAACCAAAAATCAGTTTTGTGAATTCGGTGTAAAACCGGCAATGCTGGGTGAGTTTAGAAAAAGTTTATTTGGACGTAGTACGTACCACACACGTGGACTTAGTGTCTGTACAACAAGGACAGTATAATGAACACATACACAACTAGTAAGCACAATGTACAGGGTCCATACATCATGTTTGTTAACAAAAAAATGTTCAACGATGATGTGTATTTAGAAGAAAGTGTTCGTCGATTCAGAGCACCGTGTACTCTACTATGAAAGAGCATTAAGCTGCCGGTAACGAATACTAAATGTGTTTAGAAAAAGTGCCTAACGATTTTGAGAACTTCGTACTCAAATATGGGAGAGCAGTGCGCCGTCCCTTGCTAAAACCAAAGACGTTACGCCCAGCCCCATACCCAGTATAGTACCCGGTATGGAACCGAAGGACGTGGAACACACCAAAAGAAACATTCTAGCTGTGTTTAGAAAAAGTGGTTCACGATTTAGAGTACTACGTACTCGACTATGGGAGAGCAAAAAGCCGTCCCGTGGGCCTCAACAGCAAAAGTGCCATGACGTACTTCCTGAGGCTAGACCATGGCCAACCATTCATGGTGATGTGGGACACACCAAAAGAAACATTATAGCTGTGTTTTGAAAAAGTGGTTAATGATTTATTGTACTAGGGGTACTCTATTAAGGGAGAGCAAAAAGTCGTCCCGTGGGCCTCAACTGCAAAAGTACCGTGATGTACTTCAATTCATGGTGATGTCTATGGAGCCTAACCTGCAACAGACCAGCCAACCATACATGGTGATGTCGTGGGGCACACCAAAAGAAACATTATAGCTGTGTTTTGAAAAAGTGGTTAACGATTTATTGTACTAGGGGTACTCTATTAGGGAGAGCAAAAAGCCGTCCCGTGGGCCTCAACTGCGGCGGAACACGCTTTAGAACATAACGCCACGTGTAATGACAAGCGAAGGCGCAGTCCTTAAGCTCCCACAATATATATATATATATATATATATATATATATATATATATATATATATATATATATATATATATATATATATATATATATATATGCAAACACGAGCACTGGAAGTGTCCTGCAGTGGATATATATAGACTGACCAGCGGTCAGTTGCCCTGACGGCGACGCCCCGGCGATACATTGACCTTCGCTTCCACGCAAGGCGCGGCCAATAAAACGCAGAAGATGCATTTGCCGGGTCATCCACTCTGTGAGTTATCTCATCGTTTGCAGGAAACGAAGTGTCGCAACGTGTGTAGACGGTCAGGTCACGTCTTGCGGTGGCCAATGTCATCGAGAGCCTCTTCGTTAACCACGCTTTGGAGGCACTTCGACTCCGCCGAATTAAATAGAGCGAAAAGGGTGTGTTTGTTTATACTAGGTGAGACGAATTATCACTCATACTGCAGGTGCGCAAGAGAAGTGTTCCGAGATACCGTTGCCTATAGTGTTGCGTGAATAAGAGTACATGCTGAAAATGGCAGCGTTTATTTATAAGTGGAAGCTCGGCACTTATCAAGAACCAACTGCTTGGATTCCGCCACGATGCGAGTCTGTGCCAGTTAATATATTTTTCTCACTGTAGAGAAATGAATTGAGATAAATTCTTATTACCGGGAAAGAAGAGTAGATATCGGGAGCTGATAATTTATAACATAAGAAGCGACACCGCCGCCAGCCCAGTAATATAGCAAGGAAGTGGCACATTGAACCTGTGCCTCCCCCCTTCGACATTTTTTTCGACATGGCATACAGAGCACGAAATGAACATTTTCCTATCCGCGTCCCCTCTCCTTCAAATAGAGAGACCCTTCCCCTCCCCCCGGAAAAGATTTCAGCCTCCCTCCTCGTCCTTAGCTCGCGTAAAAAAAGTAGGTGGGGCACCGATGGTTTCTACACTGATTTGGGATGCAAACTTTTGCTGCTTCCAGTAAAACTTTAGTTGATTGATTGATTTGTGGGGTTTAACGTCCCAAAACCACCATATGATTATGAGAGACGCCGTAGTGGAGGGCTCCGGAAATTTTGACCACCTGGGGTTCTTTAACGTGCACCCAAATCTGAGCACACGGGCCTCGACATTTCCGCCTCCATCGGAAATGCAGCCGCCGCAGCCGGGATTTGAACCCGCGACCTGCGAGTCAGCAGCCGAGTACCTTAGCCACTAGACCACCGCGGCGGGGCATAAAACTTTAGTTAACTATCGGTTGAATGTTATATATAGTATTAAGGACTTGAACCTTTTTGTCACGTTGCATACTCCTGTTGATGAAATATAACGTCATCTTCAATATGGCTTGAGCGAGCCAGGCCTGGACAAACGTATACCATAGAGATGACACAGCATGCGTTAGGCTGGTAGTATATATTGAAACTGCCGCATACACTAAACGGCGCAGGTCAGTGTCGTGTCGAGGTCGTGGAACCGATACGACCCGCCGCAGTCTCTGCAGCAGCAGAAACGCGCCTACCCAGAAGGCCTCCGACCGGCGCACGTGATGTCAAGTTCAGCGACGACCGGCCACCGTCCATTCACCTAGTCCGCTAGCTCGCTTGCTTTACTCTTTGTCTTCTTTGTTTTTGGCCAGCGCCTGTTACAGGACGGGGAGGCGCTGGTATTTGCGATCGCTGGACTGTGGCAGCCGGGTTCGCGAGACAGAAATAAAGCACTCTAGTCAGTGGCCCGTTCACAATGAAGGCTATTCTGAATCACCAATTTAATAAGCAGTAATTATTGTCTAGTCAGGATCGCTATCGTATTTGTTAATAAGTTTCTCGGATGACGAATGAATAATAGAATCACTTCACTATTCAATTAGGTTGTTACCACAATAAAGTTCAACCAAAATACCTAGGTGTTTTGTTTACATATTAGCAAAGCAAACGTACCGTTTTGGTACAGAAATGCTCCTTTTGACACTTTCAGGAAAGAAAAATAAATAAATAGTGCATGTTACTGATTTTGTTAAGCCCTGACTTCCCACGTAAATGACTCTCTCTGAAGAGGCAACTAGACTGTTTTAAAGCCTAAAACTTTCCGACGAAAGTTTAACATGTCTCCTAAAATAGTCATTTGCGTGGAAATTCGGCCCTCAAAGAAAAAATAAAAACAAACGAAGAAAGGTATATATTTTTTAGAATGCAGCAACGTATCATTCGATGTAGTGCCTTATTGTAACCGAAGCAGTGGTGTTGACGTTTTTGGAAAGGTGACCAGGATGCTTTCGAAAAATCTCCTATTTCGGCCAAAAGTCGCTTGACGATGATGATAATAATTTATTTCCCGAGTATTTAGTTTTTGACTCGATAAAGCACGGGAATATATTGTTTTTTTTTTACTTAAAGAATATTTTAAATCAATTTCTGTTGTGACGAATGATGTGGGACTGCGCCGCTACCCCCTGGTTATACGCTACTGGGAACCGGTGACCAGCTGTATATGTCCATGTGTTTGTATAGCGAACCGTGAGCTCTTCAACTGATCCGTTCGAAGCCGTTTTGCCCATCTCCATCTGGAACAGAAGGAGTGCTCGCAACGGCCACATTGCTCGCTGAAGATCGCAGCGCCATAAGCAGCTTGATTCTGTACACTTTGGCCTGATTAATTGAGGCTCCTTCCGAGCATTCCGCTGTTTTCACAGTTTCCTAATTTTCTATGTCTGTTGCAGAAGACTCTACCTCGAACTTTGAAAGTCCCCCCCAAAACGATAGTTATAGCGCGAGAACAGAACGACGACGCATAGACGAGAAGGACAAGTTCTATTTTCGTGCTATAACTATCATCATATCACCAACTAGCCCACGCTGCCACAGTTCCCCCAAAAGTCGCAGACTCCAAGGAGACAGAATTGTCGCTAGCACGGTCGAAAAGACGCTGAATTAGTGATTTTCTCACTAATTTAACATCCCTGAACTGAAGAGTCTGCTTAGCCATCCAAAGCCCCCGGTAACGTGGTTTTAGCAGAAATGCCACGTGTGACGTCATAACACCACCGTAAAATCGGAATGGAAGGCAAAGTTCTGCTTGGAGTTGCTTAAGTATAGCTATTTTACACAAGTATCGGTAGTTTAGCCAGTGATTGGCCGGTATTACAAGGGGAGCGAGTAACCTATTTGCCAGGCTACTTCGTGGCTTCGGCATTTTTACCGACGTCACAGCAGCCAGAGCCACTACAGGTCAGACCACTCCAGGTCACGCTGCGTAGCGTTCAACTCTATAGCTTGCTGACGACCGTACATCACAGCTAACGCAAATAAAACGTCACATATATAACACGATAGTTTCGGCGACTTTACATCTTTACACCTTTTAAAAAAGTCATTTAACGGCGGTCGGCATGAGCCCCTTCCGCCGCCATACCCAACCGCTCCGCTATGACAGAGTTTTCTTAGAAGGCCGCTCGGCGGTCGCCTCTTTTGAAGCGGTAACGGAATCAGGCCGGGGACAGCGCAGACGCAGCCTACGTAAGTGCCTCGTCGCGCCCCCGTCGTCACACCTCGTAAACACAACAACGGCGTCGTGGCCCCCTTTTTACTCCCTCTCCAAACGAACAGCATTCACCCGGAGGGTTGGGCTGGGCGGAGTCGGCCTTCTCCGCGGCTCCATTTTCGTGGCACTGCCGCTTTCCATTCTGTTCTTCTATTTCACTGCGCCCTTGCCGCTACATTGCCGATCGTGAGGGCAACGCAGAACATTGTTCAGATGTAACTGCCATTCGTTTACTAACGAAAGGCAGCCATTGCGTGCCCCTACATTTGAAACTCAATTAAACGAGGTTAAAGGGGTGCTCAAATTAATTCATTTTTCATATGACTTGAACTCTGAGGGTATCGAAATCAAGCATATCCTTTCAAAACTTCACTTCTTTCTTTGATTTCTTTTTTTTTCTCGTGAAGTAATCTTAGAAAGTGATTTCAAAACCATTTATTGTTTATGATTTTGACTTTATGAACAAATTCTTTTACATAGCCAGGCACCGCTCGTTTCATCGACGATATCTCTTGGTTGTGCCGGCTTATTAATCAATCAATCAATCAATCAATCAATCAATCAATCAATCAATCAATCAATCAATCAATCAATCAATCAATCAATCAGTCAATCAATCAATCAATCAATCAATCAATCAATCAATCCGTTAAATTGGGAAGTTCGTAAAATTAAGAAAGGGATTGTTTCGCTCCTTCAAAATGTGCAACTGTATGACGTAACATCACCCGAATCTTCCCGCAGCATATTATTTGCCATTAGTTCACGCCTGCATGCGTGAAAAGTTCGTTAGGGAAACACAAGCATGAATTCCTTCCGTGGACGGGTGATACAGGCAAGATGACGTGTAGGTCACGTTAAACTACGACAAGCCACCGACATTCAAAGACAGCTAGAACGAATGCAATTGATGTGGGAGCTTGCGAAGCAAGAAATTTTCAAGAAAACGATACGTGCCATCTGTCGCACAGCGAAAGCAACCACAGTGTTCCTGTGGGAGTACTTGCAGTAAAAACCGACCCGTACCGCTTCCGGAATTTGACATGTAAAAGCAATAGCGACTGCAGCGTGCAATTGTGTCAAAATAAAACTGATGTCGCGACAAACATGCCAGGATGTTGTAATGTGATCGGGTTGCAGCACGCTCGTCAGAAGAGAAATAGGACGTAAATCACTGCATTTTTGCTCATTTATTTCGGGAAGAAATTGGTTAAATAAAGTTTGGCGCCGTGAAGGCTTCATTGATTCTAGTTGATGACATCATCAAAGACTATGGGTCCCTTATGGGCAGTGGGAATCTCATCGCTAGATCGGGGTGATCATAAAACCGGTTTTCCGGGAAATTCTTACAACATATAACGAGCTCACTAAACATTTCTACCTGTCTAGAAGGATTTTCCCTCCACCTCACAAAAATCTAACCCGGCCCCAAGCACTTACATTAAGGCTTTTGCAAACGCGGATGTACCCTACTTTGAAAATGTTACACATCATGTACCCTGACCTATACCCAAGTAATCTTTGTCCACATTGTGGGCAAATAGCTTCATTAGAACACATGCTCTGGCAGTGCACCAAATTCGCTCATTTATCGCACATCACCTCTGCCAGATGGGAGGCGGCAATCCGCAGCTCGTCCTTGGCAGATCAGCTCTGGGCTGTCCACCAAGCCCGCGAGGCGGCTGAGGAGCTTGGCATCTGATTTGATTGATATGTGGGGTTTAACGTCCCAAAACCACTATATGATTATGAGAGACGCCGTAGTGGAGGGCTCCGGAAATTTAGACCACCGGGGGTTCTTTAACGTGCACCCAAATCTGAGCACACGGGCCTACAACATTTCCGCCTCCATCGGAAATGCAGCCGCCGCAGCCGGGATTCGAACCCGCGCCCTGCGGGTCAGCAGCCGAGTACCTTAGCCACTAGACCACCGCGGCGGGGCGGAGCTTGGCATCTCAGTCCCCACGTGGGAGCTGCCCGCAACACAGTGATCTGTGTTTTGGAGGACCAAATAAAAGTTTATCCAATCCAATCCAATCAGAACGAGTTTTAGCAATATAATTTTGAAATACGCGCAATGGTTGACTGTCTCTATAAGTGCGTGAGATTTGCATAATTTGATGCCAATGTCTGGAGGCCAAACTTAAAGAAAGTTAAAGCGTGAGAACAAGTTATAGTTATTTTGCGGGGAATAATTGCAACTACGACGCCACTGGTTCATGATTAATTCGTAGTTACTAAATGAGTTTACCGCCTATTTTAAACAGCGAACCAATTACCCCGAGCCTTAATTCGAGCTATACATCAGATACTGTACTTCCTTTAACTCAACTTTTTCTTTGATTTGTTAGATTTACTTTCCTCGTGCCCAAGTGTAGGTTAGCAAACCAAGTGCAACCTATAGTGAACCTTCCTGAGCGTTCTTCTTCTTTCTCTGTCTCTGTCTCTGTCTCTCTGCTGTGGAGGTGCATTTTACACGAGAGACAGAAGGGAAAGAGGTGTACCCTTTCCTTGTGCATTAGTATTTTAAGGACACTCGCATGAGATGATATAGGAGGCGGCGGCGGCGCCTTCTGGTCTTTCGCACAATCGCAACCCCCCCCTCCCCCCCCCCCCCCGTAAAAGAAAACAGGCTGAAAACAACGCTTCCTCTAACCCTCAGTCGTCTTCTTTAATGGTCGCGCACTTCAAGATGCCTGCCACGTTAGCGCACTTGGAGCAACAAAAGAAAAAAAAAAAGCTCAAAGAGCCTAAAGCGAAGGAGATGCGTACGTACTTACGATGGCTCTGACGTGGTGCCTCGTCATTCAAGTAGAGTATACGCCAGCGCTCGGTGCGCGGTGAAGCGCGTCAACCCGGCGGTGGAACTCTGAAGCGTGAAATAGGCGGCGGTGTGCTTTCATGCATTGGGACGCAGTAATTGCGTGCATTGGGGACTATTTGTTTCTTCGGAGAGGTATAGCAACGTCGTTTGAGCGCTGAGTAATTTCAACCAAACGTGTGCGTATGAATCTGTGGGCGCTTTATGGGTGCGTGCTTGTTGCGCGAATCCATGTGTGCCTCAGTGTGCGTGAATATGTGCGTGAATATGTGGTGCGTGTGTTTGCGTGAGTGTGTGTTGGTTGTTCACGTATTGTACTTGCGTGTGATCGTATGCCTATAAGGCTCTTACCCAAGGCTGTTCGTGATTTTGTTACGCTGCCACTCCTGCTGTACAGTGCGCCATCAGTACTTCATTAACGGTATTGAAGTTCACTCACAAGAACTTTACTGTATTCAAGTATAAGTGTTTTGTGTGGTCCATCCGTCTGCGTTCTGTTGTAAGGACACATGCGCTGTACTTAAGGACCTGTACACCTTACTCCTCTTGCAGTCAGCAAAGTCAAATAGTAAAGCCGCGATGGTGCCATATACAGTAGTTGCTGTGCTCTACTGTAGACCCACAGGTTGCGCAATCAAATACAGGCCGCATTGGCCGCGTTTTCGATGCAGATGAAAATGCTTGAGGCCCGTGCACTTTGATTTAGATGCACTCTGAACCCCAGGTTGTCCAAATTTCCAGATTTCCCCACTACGGCGTCCCTCTAACTATATCGTGGTTTAGGGACGTTAAACATCCCACCTCCCCACTCCCGCTTTAATAAACGTTATATTGTGCGCGACGGCACAAAACTGACTTTTGTCAATTCTCATTTTATTTCTTCAAACTCTACCCCGATTATCTCCTCCCAACATTATCTAAATAAACCATCCTGCCCATTTCTCGTGACAAATTGCTCAAAACATTGCATCTTTACTAATAAGATTGCTCATGCTCAATGAAGCCGGTAGTAATAAAGGGGGAATATTTATGTCCTCACACAAGCTTCCGACTATTTCGGGTGCCACTTAATAGTGCAAAGAACTACATTAACTGCACGAATAGCGCGGTTCACGCACGTTTTCGCTGTCCTTTCCAGAATACGGTCGTCGAAATCAAGATTCAAAGGCCTCATTAGCCAGTGATGTACATCACCATACAAACTTTCAAGGGCAGCTCGTGCTCTCTACCATATTTCCGTATTTGATGCACGCAATTCGAAGTTGCTGCGTGTATAGTCAGCAGACATCGTCACGACACAGTTCAACTTCTGAGGGCGGCCGTTCACGGCAAGGGAAGACCGAAATAAGTTGCGTGCAGCTCACGCAAGCTGCGCAGGCTAGCTATTATTGCACCTTCCTCTCGCAAGCGAATACGATTTGGCCAAGTTGAACAAGAAGGCGAACGTCGGCAAACCTTTACAGTGCGACGCGACGAGGGCGGGCTATGCCCAAAATAACACCCGACGGAACGTTTTAGCCCGAAGCGAGCGACGTTGAAATAACACGCTCGTTGGGTGTTCACTGGCGCGTAGTTTGTGCTTTCATCTCTCTGCATTCCAGACGTTCAGCTAAATACGACTTGAGGCGAACGGGTGAGCTATGCATGTGAGCGTCAAAACTGTCGTGCGACATCACAAGCACGTCAGGCGATTTAAGGAGACGCTTTGCTGTGGACCTGTGCTTTTCTGTAAGACGATGTTAACGATGGCAAATGGATTAAGAATGATCATCGTTACGAACAACCATCTAGCCGATGCTATAGTGTTATTGAGACATTTAGAGCATGATTCCCCGAGTCGCTCTTTGTCTTCTGCGATCGCATAGTTTCTCGGCCTGGATAAAGCATTGGCTAGTAACAATTAAAGGATACGCAGTGTGGAACCGCATTGGCTGACGTTTAAATATAAAATTTAATTAATGACATTGCCCAAACTTAGGGGATGTGTTGAAGAAAGCTTTTAACACGTGAAACAACACGCAAACTTAACAGCGAGCTACCATGACATGATGTGTGCAGGCTCTTAACTAAATGTATCTAAGCTTCAATATTTGGTACTGTACACTTCCGTATTTTCTGGCCTCTACGAAAGCTTATTCCAATGTGTATGTAAAGCTTTGTGTTTCACGAAAAAAAAAAAAATTAACCAGTTCTACGCTTGCCAAACCATGGGTAAGCTAAGCTGCAATATGGCGAGTGTATGTGATGATAACGTAAGACATCGTATTTTAAGTACCATAATCATCGCAATCATCATAATCCTTTATCGTCGTTACCTTAATAACAATAATTCTGAGCATCATGATTCTTTGCTGATTTCTTTATTCCATCCTACTCCAACCACGTGACCTACGTGACCCCAGACAGCACAGGCTTGACCTGCAACAGCTCCACGATAAAAAAAAGATAAACTAGTACATACTGAATTATCAATAGTTTCCTTATTAGTATAGTGAAACACAAACATTGCATATTCTCCTCGTTGATATACCACAATCGTTGTATACATTAGTTGCACCTTCGTATTGCACCCATACGGATTTGACACGTAGGACAACAAACACCATACAAGGTCCATGCTACTCCATACAACATCTATGCTAAATTTTAATAATCTATCGCCTTGTTTGTGCCTCTATTCTACACTCTGACATCTTCGGGCCCTATCAGAAGCTAAATGGTCATATATTCTGATTCCAAGCGCCCGCGGAGGTCATTTACAACCGTCTTCTTCTTCGGTCGTCAAGTGCGTTGTATGTATAGACAGCCGTTGGAGCAGCCGACTCGTGCCATTTCTTCGGCTGGTCCCCTAACGGTTTCTGTACCTCATACTAGATCTTAACGCTCTGCCTTTCCCATCTGATACGACTCTCACAGCTGCGCTCGCTTTAAACGGTGGCACGTGCCACGCGGACGCTGCACCAATCACAGTGCTTCCTTGACCATCCCCTCCCTAGATCCTCGGAGTTGAGGATAAGAAAAACTACACTACAGGAACGACAGCTTCCGACTCGTAAACAAGACGCACAGAGGGCGCGCGACTTGAAGAAACATCGAAACTACCCCCCCCCCCCCCGCCTCCCCGTTCCCCTCACCTCTACACCAATAGTGAAAACAAACTATGGGTCTGCCAGTGATGTCGCTGCCACCTACATGTACCCTGCAGTTGTATTTTTTTTATACAATACTGCAGACCAATTTAATGGTCCAAGCAGGACGGGCAGAAAAAAAAATGTTCACGCACTACAATGCAATGCAATTTAACAAAACCAATGAAGCAACAAAACGCAGAATTCACTTGGAACTACAAAATAAACAAGCCACGGTGAAACCGACTTTTCGCACAAACATAGCAGGGTTTCCAATCCAAATAAAACTAGAAAATCACGCACAACTTCAAGAAACATTGCTAAAAACGCGAACGTCAGTAATTAAAAGTTTCTAAAATGATCGTGTAGGGCTGTCAGAAAATTTCCACTAAAAATTCTTTCTGGCAATTTATTCCAGTCATCTACCGTGCGTGGAAAATATGAAAACTTAAAGGTATTTGTTCGGGCAAAGAATGGGGATAAACTGTGGCTATGTGTATGTCGTGTTTTCCTCGTGGTGGACGGACTAATGAATGGAGTGGGTGATAATCCAGTCTTACACTTAATTAGGGATTCCATAAAAGCTAAGCGGGCAATTTGGCGTCTAATGTGTAGTGGTTGGATTTTATTGAGTGCCGTGATACCTGACGGAGAATCACTTCTTTTATATTTATTATAAATAAAACGAACAGCCCTCCTCTGAACCTTCCTCCAATTCGTTAATGTTTTTGTTCGTGTGCGGGTCCCAAACAACCGCTGCATACTCCAGTTTAGGCCTAATTATGGAATTATACGCTAAAAACTTAACGTTACTAGGTGTACCTCGAAGTTTATGCCGTAAAAGACCAGGTTTTTTTAGCGCTGAAGAAGTTACCTGCTGAACGTGGTCGTTCCAATCTAATCTGGAGTTCAATACGATACCTAGGTATTTAAACTTACTAACCTCCTCGATTAAGGTGTTTTTAATTTTGTACCGGAAAGTTATGGGGTTTCGTTTCCTGGTTATACGTAAAAGAACTGTTTTTGTAGTGCTAATTTCATGCCCCATTTGTCGCACCAAGATGATATGTCACATAAAGCCCTATCTAGCCGATGTTGATCAGAAGACCCGAATGGTATGCCGACGTTGCTGTTGGCATTTACACCGAAGAGGCTGATCCCGATGTTGCTAGTTTGAGTTCGACACCCTCGTCATGGGGTGAGGGCAGGGCAGGCTTTTCGCTTTTCGACATAACTTAATGAGACGTGGAAACGAGCATGATATTCGCCCCCGTAGTAAAAGCCATCAACAAAGACGACGATGACAACAGCTTACGTAGTGTGCGACTGCTCAGATTCAGTGACAAGCGTGACATTAGTAACGTTCGTATAAAGTGATTTGCAGGAGAGTTGACAGGTGGACTAATTGGTATCCATTCATTATGCAAACACAGCTATAAACAAGAGCTCTTGAAACGGTGACTGAATTTTAGCGAAAATACAGACATAGACGATACAATAGAAACGCGCAGTGACCTTGTAAACGATTTCCAGTGACCTTTCCAAACACGCACACGACACTAGTTCTTGCTCTCCTCTTCTCACGCTCAAACATGTTGAAATGCTGTTCAAGCACTTCGAGCACATCTCGGCAATGTCATCGTGCCTGCGCTACCGAACTGTTTGTTTCCTGAATCGAGGAACTGTTTCGCACAATCTTGCTCGAAAAAAAAAAAATTATGCTTGGGCGTCTTTTCGACAGCGGCCCCTGTATCAAGAGGAAAATCTATTTTGCCTGCGATAAGAGCTTTCTTTTGTTGCGTTTACTCTTGTTTTTTTTATGGGTTAATGATGTGTGTTATCGATCGGAGGCTCAAATAGAAAGTTGACTGACAATGCCTTGCCTTCGCAGTGAGGGCCTGAAATGTGTGCGCTTGAATATAAAGTTCGAGTGGTTCTAACAAAGCAGCGGATTACAGGACAGGCATCCAGCAAATATACAAGAGTGTTGTTCTTCGGTGGAAAAATCATTGTACCCGGGTGAAAGAGCGTCCGCTGGCTTCGAGCGATCGATCTGTTCACGTCGGAGTCACCGTCCGGTCCGTGGTTTTCTTAAAGTAAATTGTTTCCAATTAATTATGGCCAACAATGATGGATGAATGACTGAATGACTGAATGAATCAATAACTTTGATGAATCGTAGTACTTGTTCTCGTTAAGGACTATGAGGTTGGTAAAAAGTGTGTAAGTGTGAATGCCTCAGTAAATTAGCGTAGCATTTGTTGTTGTAGAAGCTATATTGTAGTAGTAGTAGTAGTAGTAGTAGTAGTAGTAGTAGTAGTGGTAGTAGTAGTAGTAGCGGTGGTAGTAAAGTCGCAGTGAAAACTGAAAAAGCTGCTATTCTAGAGCATAAAAAAATCTCTTGGGACCTCTATCATACAAGCACATTTGCACCGGTGCTCCCCACATCATACATTATTATAATTTTTGTATATATTTTTCATTTTCATTTTCATGTGGGCTTTCTTACTAAGTGATAATAAAAATTAGCCTAATGAAACTTGCAGCACCGAGAATAAACCTATGTAACGTTTACACATTTCCAGACGTTGCCTTATAATTCACGTCTGAAGGAGTAGAAATGAAGTTTAATAGAAAAGTGGCAGGAAAACTTCCAGCTGGAACACATATGGTGGTGACACTTCTAGTGATAAATGTTTCAAACAAAAATATTCTCGAAGCTTTCTGGTGGCCTTGTTGACGTGAGTGTTTGTTCGAACGATGATAACGTAACGTACCACATCAATTATTTGTTCAATCAATCAATCAATCAATCAATCAATCAGTTTATTATCATGTCATTAAAGGATGTTACAGGGAGTAAAATATATAGACGAGGGTCCCAAAGTACACGACTGCAACGGACCAGCAATGGATTACCAGCTATGTACCGCTGACATAAAAATAATAACGTTTACCAAACCAAGTTGGCTCGAATAGCTCTTCGTATGATTCAGTACGTCCCATCAAAACAGCGCTCGCCTTGTAGAAGATGCTCAAAAGCGCAAGCAACCACGGATATTGAATATCCGACTCTGGCAGAAAACCAGTCGAGTGTTTAAACGACAGTCTAGCACACGCGCCTGTCGGCAAACACCACAAAAAAACGAGGTAATCTTTAACGCTTAACAGATACACTTGAACAACAACACGCGTATCAATGAGGCCGGAAAAAAACCACCACTAAGGACGCCGCCTGCCAGAAACACCGCAGCGCGGCGCTCGTAAACAAGCCTGTCAGCGATGGCGGAAACAAGCCGTCAGCTGTTGGACGACTTTGCGGAGGCAACAACAGGATTCGCAAAAAAGGAGAAAGAGAGATTAGCGAGGGAGGAAGCACTAAATCTTTCCAGGGAATCCATTTACTCCCCACAATTTCGTGTTTCACACCCTACTCCCCCCCCTCCCTGGCGTCTGTTAATCCCACCATCTTTTTTTTTGCTTCGCGCCCCCGTCTGCTACTCTGCTCGTTTCTCACTCTATACGTCTGTTTTCAAGACCCTTGACTTGCCTTGACAAAGTGCCAGACCTATATACACGGACCTTGCTGTGTGTGGATAATCTATGGAGCTTATAGTACAAAATTAAGTACAAGGGGATGCAGCCGATACTCTGGCAGTGACAGACAGTTTGCGCTTACCTGCATTGGCTGACGTTTGGCTTCCGGGTTCTGGCTTTAGCTGTTTGCCGCGCTGTAAGTATTTTCATTCTGGTAGGTACATCTGTGTGAGGGTTTGTGTATAACGAAAGCTATGAGCTTATACCAGGAGATATGCAAGTGAGTGTAGGGTGCTATATAAAAGCATAAGTTGTCCTCATTTGGGGATAAAGAAACAAAGCCTAATATTCGCCAAAGCGGCCCTTTGAATGATTTGAATGAAATTAGAGATAGCGCGAAACCACGGGGAATAAGCAAAGTGCAAGGTCACCCGTCGAAAATCGCGCTAGTCACGTCCGTTGCTTTTACTGAGGGCCCACAAGGACGTAAGCTAACTCAAAGTGTACTACTTCATTCTCGTAATTATTCCTAATAAGCATTATACGCACTTAGTGCAGCGTTGAAGTCGGACACCGGTGATGGATCGCATCAGGAAGCCCGTGAGGATTGCTGGGCGCTAGCGCGGACCACCCACAGTGTCCTAACAGAACACGTGACCTTTCCTCCACCATATCTCCGTTTCCCGATGGTAACCGTTACCCTATAGCTAACGAATTGACTCGAAAATAACCCTCGGCTACTGTTTAGGATCGCCCCCCCAGCACGTAGTGACGGGTGGCGATTGGCTGACGCAAGAAGTCAGCAAAAGCCACTGGCACAGCCGGTCAGAGGGCACCGTTGTCGTCATTGGTACACGTGCAGGGCTCCTGCAAGACACATCGATACTTCGGAGAACCACTTCGTATACGAATTGTCCGTTAACTGCGGTCCGAGGGCTATAAAATTCGCGCGGCGTGGTCTTGCTGACGTAAACAGTGGCGCAACTGCGCACGCGCGCGCACTGCCTTTAGAATTCACCGCCCCTTCAGCTGGACGGGACACCTGCAAGCAGGGGGCATCGCTCGCTGGCCCTCACACATCCAATCACACAACCATAGCGCGCGCGCGCACGCACGCACGCACACACACGCACACACACGCACACACACACACACACACACACACACACACACACACACCACACACACACACACACACCACACACACACCCACACACACACACACACACACACACACACACACACACACACACACACATACACACACATACACACACGCACACGCACACAATACAGTCAATCAGTCAGTCAATCAATCAATCTTTATCCAGCACAGCACACAGTTGCCATGGGAAATTGTGGCCAACTATTCACAGCAAAGTGCAGCTACACAGCTAACCTAACACCACAAAATTATTTAATTATCGCATGAGTACAGTTGTAATGATTTCTGAGGTTTTACGCGTTGAGAGATCATGTCATTATGAGACACATTGCGGCGGACCCTCCCGAAATTTCAATCATCTGGGGATGTTTAGCGCGCACCCAATGCTAAGTACATGCACCTCTAGCGCTTCCCATTAATCAAAACGGAAGTGAAGTGGTGAGGGTCGCCACCACCACGACCGGAAATCGAAGCCGGACAGTGTATAGTAAGTATGTATTCATGCACTAGCCATTAAAACAAGGAAAGATGCAATCTATTGTGTGTTATTCGGCAATCGATTTAGGGAATTACTAACGCTAGCGTCATGAGTCAATGACGGTGATAAGGCTTTCCGGCAACAAGTTTTACTTCCGTGACATCTCGCCGTTCCCCTCTGACCACGACATGCGAGCGAGAATCGAGCAGCATTGTGTCAGATTACAGTGGTGTCAGATCAATTTGCATAGATATGATTACGGTGCTGTAATCGAAGCGACATGATACTGAGTGGTGAAAACGAAAGCAGAGTAAAAAAATGTAACAATAACAATAAAATTCTTTTCGTTTGTTTTTAGGTTTTTTTTTTTCAAATAACTATTGTAAGTCCCCCTCACATAATGCTCCTACTTGGAGCCTGTGAGCTATTTGTAAATAAATAAATAAATAACTAAATAAATAAATAAATAAATAAATAAATAAATAATAAATAAATAAATAAGTAGGCCATGTTCCACGTGTCAGTAGTTATTTGTTACGAGTTTGTAGCGTGAGTGCTTCGAGCTAGAATTTGCGTCGCTCGCATCCATACAATATATATTTCAGGACTGACCAGTTCTGACGGTGTAATCAGTCTTTTTTTTTCTCTATCTTCTCACGGAGACTGGCCTTCGTTTCCCAGAGCAACGATATTGGTAGGCAAGCACGCCAGGGGCTGCTAAACAATGCACGAATGACGAGTAGATCGAGTACGCAGCAGCGCATAGATAGCTTGCACGTAACTTCACAGTCCAGCTTCGTAACGTATCGATTCACCAATATGGCCTTGATGAGGTTAAAAAACAGCATACTCACGTCGCGTCTAACTTCTTTCACAATGATAATGGTGGTGTAACGAGAATTTCATTGGCCTGTGTGTGCCAATAACAAGAAACTTGTAAGTTATACGTAACCGGTGACAACGTTAACACGTGAAGTCACTAACGTTGCGTGTGTGTGTGATGCGGTGCACCAAGATGGCGGTTTCAATGATGTCAGTGCAAGAAATTTTTTTTTCAAAGCTGGTGGGTGGGTAACGAGGTGGGGAAAGGGACTCAACCACCTTTTTCTATACGTTCGTACGTATGCTTGTATATATATATATATTATATATATATATATATATATATATATATATATATATATATATATATATATATACCGGACCTAAAAATATTGGCGGGAAGACGTCTTTGCACCCTACCGCTCTTCGCGAGCTTGCCTTCGCCAATGAGAGTTTGAGAGGATCGACCCCGTAAAAAATCGCCAAATGCCAGAAAGTGCGCTTCGAAATGCACTGCGTAAACAAGGTGACGAATAAAACGTTTGCTGAGCCAGGCATCTCGGAAAATTTTTCGTTAGTCCTCAAGAAATATCATAACGCTTCTTGCAAGGCGTTATTTCACAGCAGCACAAACTCGAATTAAAAAAAAAAGGGGGGGGGGGCGCTGCGGTGATCTAGTGGCTAAGGTACTCGGCTGCTGACCCGCAGGTCGCGGGAATCAAATCCCGGCTGCGGCGACTGAATTTCCAATGGAGGCGGAAATGTTGTAGGCACTGTGCTCAGATTTGGGTGCACGTTAAACAACCCCAGGTGGTTGAAATTTACGGAGCCTTCCAATACGGTGTCTTCATATTCACTTTGTGGTTTGGGGACGTTAACCCCACATATCAATCATATCGAATAAAAAGGGAGCCTGAATTTGACAGTCCATTTTGCCAAGGAAGCCCATGCCTATGGTCAGCATTCAGAATACGAAGGAACGAGCATCGAGCGACTTCGAGTACGCTTGAGAACAGAGGTCATGAAAAGACCCTAAATAAGTATGGAGTGGAGTTGTCAGAGAGGCCGAGGACCTGGACGCACAGATAAAGAGTTCGTAATATGCAAACTACGCCATATCCAATCGACCGAAGATTATGTTATGTCTCACATTCGAAGTAGCTCAGAAGACGCGAGGGCAAGACAAAAACAAACCTTCAGCAAACTGGTGCAGTCTTAGTACAGTCCATTAAGCTATGTCTTGTGCGTGTACGAATAGTAAATTACATGTTTTCGACAAATGACGTTCTCTTCAGTGCGATGGCGTGAAAGTTTGCGTGCTCGGCACTTGTTAGCACATCGGAGGACATTTTTTTCCCCTTTTCACAAGCTGACGAAGAAACCAAAGTGGCAGCACGAGAAGAAAAATAAAATGAAGAAAGTAGCACGAGAGATCCACATGAAATTAAGCGATGACAGAGTATGGCCTTGGTACGGGTTGGATAAAAAATTATAAATGAACAAAACCACGAAAAAAAAGCGAAATCAAGCGCTTTTTTCAGACACGCAAAACGCATTTTAACGGTATATATACGCCATTTTGTTTTTAATATGCGTTCTTCTACTGCATTCCAGGTCACGTCGAAGCAACTGCTTTTGTGGTAGAACCGCCCTTGATGCGACAACAGACGCTATATGTTAATGAATTTGGTGAGCCATTATGTAGCATGCATGGATCTACAATATAAATGGGTTTATTGAGCAACAATAATAAGTCACAGTTTCCGCAGTTTCGTTTATGACAGCACCACACATTTGCGAATGTTGTTGTTGCTTAACCGGAGTGCCTATAACGTGTGCATCGTTCTATGAAAGGGAAGGTGTCAGCTTCGCGCTTCGTACTAAGTTACAGGTTCTAATTACCATAAAGCACGCCAAAGGCACAGTAATGAAGGCTTCACATCAGGACACATTGGGATGACCTCTTTAGCGCATGGCAAGTGTCGATCACGCGACAGTTATTGCAGAAACCAACCGGTTAAGAAACGTTATTGTAGATATGGACCCTATAACTGCGTGTAAACTCAGCTGGAAAGATGGAGCTTCGCGCCTGAAGGCAACGAAGACACCATTGTCTTCGTTGCCTATCTGAAGTTTCTGAATAATATCTGAATAAATATCTGAAGTTTTACGTCCCGAAACCGGAATACGGTTATGAGAGACCCCGTAGGTTGGATCTCCGGCAATTTCCACCCATGGGGGTTTCTTTCACGTGCACCTAAATTTAAGTACACGGACCTCGAACGCTTACTCCTTTATCAAAAATGCGGCCGCCGAGGCAGGGATTCGACTCCGTGACCAGCAGATGAACGATTATGACGCTCCTGTGTGTTTGCGCGTGTTCTGCTTCCACCCCCCCGTCCTTCTCTCGTTTCTCTCTTCCCTTCCTTCTGTATCCCATTCACCCATTCCTCAGTGCACGGTAGCAAATCAGATACTTGCTTTCGGTTAAACTTCCATGTTCCGGTTAACTTCCCTGCTTTTCTGCAGTCACATCTCATCTCTCTCTCTTCACACCAATAAGGTGGTTTGGCGACAATAGCACCTCATGCTAAGCCGGGTCATGGGTTTCGATCCAGCTGCGGCGGCTGCTTTTCATCATCATCATCATCATCGTCATCGTCCATCATCATCGTCATCGTCATCATCATCATAATCATCACCGCCATCAACCACCATCATCATCCAGCAGCAGTCAGCATCATCAATCATCATCATCATCAGCCTGACTACGTCCACTGCAGGACAAAGGCCTCTCCCATGTTCCGCCAGTTAAACCCGGTCCTGTGCTTGCTGCTGCCATTTTATACCCGCCAACTTCTTAATCTCATCTGCCCTCCTAACCTTCTGTCAGCTTTTTAAACGGCTGCTTTTAAAAACGCCCAAAAACGTCCGTGCATTCCCATTTAGTTTCACGCCGATCGCTGACGGGTAATCGTTACTCTCAGTCACTTCTCAGGCCACCGCGTGAAGATAACTGCGACGTAGTGCAAGCAGCAGAAGGTACAAGCGTACAGAAGTACCGTAACCACGTTAAAGCTCGCAGCCTCATGCTTCCTGTAACGATAGCCTTCCCAGCTTCACGAACGTGCTTAGAAAGATAAGACGAATGGGCAAGGCATGAGTGTCTTTTGGGATGCGTCGGTCGCCTGTTATCACTGCGACGTGACTTAGCTCTGGAACCAGAGTGACGTAACGCCTGGCACAACGCGACCGAAAATGATGGAGAGTCGCATACAGACGTTAGGGTGTTTTAACAGGACATGCAATAGCGTACCGTGAGAGCTACGGCAGGGGCCGCTTACCTGCGGTTCGTCGGGCACAGTTATACAGCTGCCAGCACGTGATCAAAACGAGAAAGAGCAATAAAAACAAAAACAAAAACAAGGGTTAACGGGAAGTTTACTTGTGTCGATCATTCGTGGGATATTTTCAAATCAGCCCGTATACTCTCAATATTTTTCCCCACTCGCTTTTCGGTCGACAAAGTGTATAGCTGTAGAGGAATCTTCGTCCAAATTCGTCAAGTATACCACGATAAATCGGGCCTTCGTACAGGAATGAGAGTTACAATTATCCTTGCTTAAAAAAAAAAAAACCAAGACTTACATTAGGTGCTTTCTTCTCTTTGCGATGATAACCACGCCATTCTAGGTGACACATTCCGAATAGATTTGTAGGCGGTCACCGTTCACACTTGGAAAAGCAGCACCAAGCTTGAGTCGTCTGAAAAGTGAAATGGCTCTAGATGACGTCATCGTTACGTGACGCCGCCTTGCGTAGACAAAAAGAACTACGAAGCCTGTGAAATCGATCGTATTTTAAAGTTATTGCACATTCAAAATTATGAAATATTGAACATAACCTTGAGTTAGCGCCTAATGATCAACGTGCCCATTATACGTAATGCAAACTGTGGAACAATTTCTTAACGTAACGTAATTTCTTATAGCACAAACCATCCAAAAACCCACAGGGTCACTGGGCATTCGCCTCAGACGACCAGAGCGCGAAAGCCGCCATCTCATTTTTTCTTCTCATTCGATGTATTGACTGCCTCACGAGCTCCTGTGAAAGTTTTCTGCTCCTAATATAGGCGAGAGAACACAACTTTAATGTGCGTAACAAAACAGGAAGCTTTCTGGCAGAACATCGCAAGCAGTGCGGGTGCGTGCCCATTTTCGAGAACACTGAGATAAGATGGATAAGATAAGATAAGGGATGGCCAGCTCTCCTACATGCACTTACTGCAGTTGCGAAGAAACCATTGCGCACCTTCTGTGTGAGTGCACCCATTTCAACGCGCAAAGACAAGAACTCACTGCAGCTCTGGTAGACTAGACGATCAGCCTTTGTCGGAACAAAGGATTCTGGGCCATTGGCCGCGTCCATCCTCAGCCCAGAAAGCTTTGAAAGCTTTGCTGCGCTTTTTGCGGACAACTGGCCTCAGAGACAGACTTTAGTGTCTTATACTCTTTGATGTTGCCTTCCCTCTGTCGCATTTTTTTTTTTGTGATTTCTCCCTCTCTTCGAAACACTTCTTTTTAATATCTTTCATTCCCCTCACCCCTTTCCCCAGTACAGGGTAGCCAGCCGGTCTAAGAACTGGCTAACCTCCCTGTATTTCCGCTTAAACTTTCTTCTTCTCTTCCTTCTTCGAGAACACACAGTTTTTGAAAAAGC